>JAOXNR010000030.1:7258518-7273596 GCA_028571225.1 Parsonsia alboflavescens
TTTTATCCTTTTAGGATTTAGTTTATTCTTTTAGGGTTTAGTTTATCCTCTTAGGATTTAGTTTACCATTAGTTGACCGTTAGTTGACTAACTACTGTACTCATTAGTGTGCACGGTCAAGCACACGCTATCATTCCTCTATATATATATATATATTTATATATTTATCATTTTCAATGTAACTTCTTCCAGCCACAGGTTTCTTTGTAAGGAAGAATTTAAAGTTGGTATTTCGAATTCTTTTTCATGACTGCAGGGCTTATCTTTGATGGTTTTATGGTTCATATGTTTGCTTCAAAAGTTTACAATTGCTTCTTTTTAACAGAGAATTATCTCTTGCACATAATGATCCACTAGGTACATGACAAATGAATTTAAAGACTATATATAATCTAGATAAGCTTTCCTGGCTTGAAGTCTTTTACAATCCACATTTTAGATATCATGCATCATAAATTATCCTGGATTTTCCATTTGTTTCCTTTGAGCTTTAAGTTGATACTGTTTCAGAAAGAATTTAAGTAATGACTTCAATTGTGATGATTTATCTAATAATAGCGTGAAATCACTTAACCCTACACATTCTTGTAATGGTTAGGTAAGATTGCAGGTTATGTGTTGAGTAAATTATTTTGCATATAGAAATACAAAATTTGTAGCCTACTTATATCGTCTAACCAAAACATATTTGGAATCATGGCAAAAATGAAAGTGTATATCCTTGTATTACTGTAAGTTGCTTTATGTCCATTACATCACATGGTGCACTTTAAACCATTCTTTCCTTGGTCATTAAATGAGGCATGATTCTGTAATTCTGTGACACCAATGGTCTGGAATTCTTTTTCTGATAATTAAGGGTTTACAGATCCTGGTTGCATTTTTCTCCTTCCTGTGAAACCGAAAAAGTGAAGGAATCTGTACCATGTTTTGGGAAATATGCATGATTGTCATGTAACTATGTCAGTGAAACATTTTCTTTTCTTGATGTCAGCATGACACTTATTTCCTTTTTATGTGCTATATGAAGACAGTCAGCAGGTTCAAACCAGTTCAAACAATAAGCTTCAATAATGGGGTCTGGAGATTGGTTCAAGAATATTATCAATAAAAAGAAAGTGAAATATGAAAAATCCAAAAAAGTTAAGGTACGCATCACTGATTGCAAGATAGTGACGGCAATAGATTTTGACTGGAAGACTTTTTTTAGTTTGGATTTCTATGGAACAGGAGTCAGAATCTGAAATGCAAAAGGGGGACAAAGAGGAGCACCAGCCCCAGAATGAGTATATTAAGTTACCAAAAGTTGTTCTGGCAAGGAAGCAAAGGGTTCCAGTTGTGCTTACTGAGGATATTGCGGCAACAAGAATCCAGACAGCTTTTCGTTCATATATGGTATATTCTTTTCCTTGTACTTTTGTATATCTAAATCATGATATGATTAGGAAAAATTATTAAGTAATCTGAAAACTATGAGCCTACTTCTTGTAATATTTTTTCTTGATGTTGCACTCACTTACTGGCGTTTGGACCCTGCTAATTCTTGGTTGATTAGTGGTTATTGGTGTGAACCTTCTTTTATTCTCAATATTATACTACCGTAATATCACATGTGCTGTTTATGAGATATTCTATTTGGTAGCCATTTGTTCGCGGTTATATTGAACCTTAGTAGGATTTTAACTAAATTTTGGATCATGTTTCTAAGACTTAGCAAAAATTTTCAAAGTGGAATAAAGGACCCGCGCATGTGAAAAAAGTCTAATAGGGTAGGTAGTAATAATCCTCTTCTCTTTTTAGGTGGTGTTGGGAAGTCTGTGTAGTCTCAGCATGGTTTTATCTTTTGTCTTCCATCTTTTATCTGGTCATTTTATTGGGAGTCATCCAGTAAAAGACAAATTATTAGTTCAATGGAATGCATAAAAGAACATCAAGTTTTGGTTATCTTTCACCCTCTTATCCTTCACAGTCATTGATTATTATTATGTCATGGAATCAAAAGCCTAGCAAGGTTTTGATCTGTTTACTATATATTTATTATTGATTAATTAGTCTAAAGAAAAAGGCTCAACATGCTTTTTTTGCCTTTGTTTAGTACAGTAATCCTGCTATGAATGCATAAAATCGTATATGCTTTCTCTGCAATATCCTTCCTAATATAACCGTTCCGGTTAACTTCAACAGTATATGACAATAACTAATGCCATCAAATGATGGATAATGGATTCGAACCTGAAGCTGCTCTTGTAATAAAATGACAATGACTACAGATTTTTCCTATTTTTTCTTTTCTGTTTTCTGTTTTTGGTGCTTGAAAAGAAGCAATCACTCTTCATTTTTCCTGAAATCATATTGTGCATGAAACGAAGTTACCATTTTCTTCCTAATGTATGTACGAGGCAGTATTGTCTCATTCTCTCCTTATGGTTCACCTTGATGAACCATTAAAATTAATTGTACGTATTTATATGCCAAAAAAGGAAATTCCAGGTAAGATAAGTGATTTTTTCCTCTTCTAAGGCAATACCTAAAGCCAGCCTTGTGATTATTCATCTGTAGATATTTTCCTTTTAGGTGCTTGCAAAGGAGCAATACTTCATCATTCTTGCTCATCTTCAAATCATTGTGCATGAAAAGAAATTGCCATTTTCTTTCTACTGTATCTAGGTGATAATGTTGTCTTACTCCTGCGAATAGTTCACCCTGCCGTGCCATATAAAATTATTTGTACACGTTTATTAACCTGAAGAAGGGAAATTTCAAGTCACATGAATAATTTTTCTCCTCTTGTAGGCAAAGAGGACTTTCAGCCATTTGAAAGGAATTACAAAGTTACAGTCTTTCGTTCAAGGTCATTCTGGAAAAAGGCAAGCTTCATCAACCTTAAGCTATCTCCACTCGTGGAGCAAAATACAGGCACAGATTAGATCGCGCAGAATCCATATGGTAACTGAAGGCCGCCTTAGGCAGAAGAAGCTGGAGAATCAGTTAAAGCTTGAGGCAAAGCTTCAAGACCTAGAGGTCAGATGATTCATCCTCCATGCATTATACTGTAGCTAAATTTCCATTCGTTTCATGTGCCTTCTGCCTGATTTTTTATTGCATTAGTAGTATGGAATATGCATTTCTTTTGAAGAAATTCAGAACGGAACATAAGACAGGGTAACTCAACCGAATTTCTCAGATTTCATGCTTCATTTTTTTTTTTACTTATTTGTAAATTTATTTGTCAGGACCATCTTGATTTTCTCTTGAAAATAAGAGCTGAAAACTATGGGATACAAATCGAAGTGTTTTTGCCTGGAAACCAGATGAGCATGAGAAAATTGGCTCGGACCATATCTAGTGTCACAATTTTGCATGTGTGGCATCAAAATATTTTGGCCTATTTGGAATGCAAGTTTTCCCCTTCCCCTGGTTGGGGGTTGGGGGGGGGGGGGGTTGGAATTCTTGACCTATTCTTTTTCAGAGTTTATTAGCTATGGAATTTGATTGCAGATGAAGTTTGTAGTGTTTCAGAATTTACTAGCATGTGCATGTTGAAATTTTTCTAGTTCGTTAGAAAAGAGGATTCTTTGGCACTCAGGTGTAAGATTTTGACTAGATGAAAAAGCCTACCTAGTCTGACTGTGCTCACTCATTATCATCGCCATTTGTCTCTCCCCTGAGAGTGCAGTACTTTAGTACAAATTGGCTAGAGGAGAGGTCAAAAGAAAGTTCATCTTGCTGAAGAAAGTATAATTATGGGGAGAATACATTTTCATGCCCTAGTTTGAGGGAGACACCAAAACGAGAAGAGTAAGTGTGCTGTCCTAAAGCCTCAAATGTGAGGAGGAATGACTGGACAAACAAATAGATATGCATTCTCACGTCAACTTCTATAGTTAAGTCATGCAAGGCTTAATATAATCTACACTACTAAAACTACTTCTTTGCCTCTGGTGCTCCCAGAATTCATTCTTGCATTATATACATGCATGCATATAGTTTCTGGTGCTATATAGACTGGATCTCTCTCAAACAGTAAAATGTACAACAGGTGGAGTGGAATGGTGGTGCAGAAACTATGGAAGAAGTTCTTGCAAGGATACATCAGAGAGAAGAAGCTGCAGTCAAGCGTGAGCGAGCCATGGCATATGCATTTTCACATCAAGTAAGCAAATTCTAAGAATTGCATTATTAACTTCATTGCACTACTCAAACCAAGATTTAAGGCTAAGAACATACATCTTTCAGTGGAGGGCCAACAATAACCCACACTTTGGAGGGGCCAACCAAGAACTAGGCAAAACAAATTGGGGATGGAGCTGGATGGATAGATGGATCGCTGCTCGACCTTGGGAAAGTCGAGTTCCTGTTCATTCAAGTCCAAAGAAACCACTCAGTTTGCAGGCAAGCAAGACAGGAAAAAAAGTAAATAGCCCAAAAACAAAAGCACCTATTTCAGTCAAGTCAAATTCTCCCAATGGAAAAGGTTCTGTAAAGGCTCGAAAGTTGACTTTTGAAGCAGCTGAGAAAGTAGTTTCTCAAAAAGGAAACAAGAAAGTTGTAGAGGCAGGAGCCAAAGACCCTCAGAACCACTTACAGGAATGATGATGTATTCAACACTGAGAAAGAAGTTTCTCAGTCCTGCAGAGAGATGATAGAAGTGGTCCTTTCGAATCAAGCAGTGATCACGAGGGGTCTGTGTGCATGGTTTATGGTCATGTGATTGATTGAAGAAGTAAAGAGGTTGGCCTTTTCGTTTTTAACTTCCTGTTTTCCTTTGTTTAAGTCGTGTATATTTGCAGAAGAATAAGTTATTACAGAACGTCCTGTACATAGATGAATATATCTATAGGGTAGGCATTTGCTGTCTTGCAAGCTGTTCAATTTTTTTTTTGGTTGATTCTTTGAATTGGAAGGCTTGTTAATATTTCATATTTTCCTTTCTGTAACCATATTTTCTTTGAGAAATCATATATGGACTTGGTGTTTCATTTTTCCAATCATTAACTGATGAGAAATTGCATCTGAGGTTAACACATCATCCCACCTATCAGATTGTCTGTTTTCATATTGTCTGTTGCAAAAATTCTCTGAAACTTTAGATGACACTTATGTATCCTTATCCTTTCATAAATCACTCCCTACGGCACATAATTGGTAGAACTAGTACAGTTATGACCCAATCGCAACTCCCTGAAACTTTTCTTTCCTCCTCACCTATGAAGGTCACGTTGTAGACAATGAATTTCTTGATCTTAAAACTCCCAGTTTCCAATTTTTCTTTTCCATGAAATGTGATTATGTCCAGGAGATATGAAACTTCTTTAATATTCATTCATCTGTAACAATAATAATGCATTTTAGAAGTTAGAATTTCAAGCATGCACAATCATAGGTGGCAACTCAAAAGGAAAGATCAGCAGCCACTTGACATGTGAAACTCATAAAAAGGACAGATGGGAAGAGGCAATTTAAAGAGAGCAGTTCATAATACCAATGCAGCTTGTGCATCTGTAAAGAGAAAATCAAAGTATAAAAATTGGATTAGTATTGATAATGAAAGCTTTTATCAAGGGTCTTTTTTTCTTGTGAGCTAGAGTGACAAAATGTTGTGCTTGGCATTATTGTTAATACTTAGTACCATTCTCTAGCCCTGACATATGCTTAAATGGAGTCAATAATTGCCTTTGCTCCCCTGCCCCCCGCCCCCCCGGGCCTTCCTTTTAGCCTTTGATCATAATCTAGCCACACTGCATATTTAAATAATGTCACATGGATGCCAACAACGGGTGGCTACAAAGTTAGAAGCATAACAAATCCTAAGTACGGGAATTTCATGTCCAAATTCTGGAAACTACTTACTCCATAATCGTTTCGTAAAATATTAAAATAATTTCTTTTTTTCATTATCCTCTAATCACCCTTTAAAAATATAAATACTATTTCATAAATATATCATTAAAGAGATAATATAAAAAATACAACTTCAAATACTTAATTAACTAACAATAATAACTTATAATTAGTAATGAAAAAAAGATAACTAAAATGAATTATATTTATTTACGGATGAAGTACTATTTGGTATAATAAAGAACCCTTAAATAATTCCAGAAGATTTGAAAATATGGAAACGAATTCAGTGAGATTTGGCAGCTAAAAGCTAAACATTGAGATGCTTCTTTGATAGCTTCATATGAATGATGATAAGATCCACTCAACAAAAATAAGCATTCCAGTTTAGGCTTTCGCTATCGATATGCTAAAATAGTAAACTTACTGCTCATTGATGCAGATTCACATTAAAATGCCATCTTCCACAGAAGAGATATTTTATGTTGGGAACCTCCTTTTAGGCCAAATGTATACGTGAAGGCACAGTTCCTTTTTCTTGGTTATCATTGCTGGTCAAAAGGACAAGAATGACTTACAGATTAGTCGAGACCAAAGTAGTTTCATGGTTCAGAGGAAAGGAAACCCATATCGAGAATGGCCAAATCCAATAACATTTTTTTTTGATTGGCAAGATCCATTTATAGAATTCATAAACCTCCTTTTTTGTGAAAAAGTCATCGACTGATGGAAGTAAAAACCTTGAAGTGTGAAATCTTAGTAAACTTGATCATGTTATTCCTAAAATCAACAACTATTTAGAGCTAAGTGTTAAAAGATTAGGTGCAAAAAGTAATATCTCTTTGTTCCGCAACCTTATAGTAGCATGCCATGGTTGCTGAACTTTCCGAATTTAAGTTGCTCCAGAAGAAAAGCATCAGCAGAAAATTGGTGGCATTCATTTGACTGCCCAACTGGGATATAAAGTTTTCTTCTTGAAAAGCCTTTATTAGCCATTTACTGGATAAGGTAAGAGATGAGGAAGGACAATACAGAACTCAAAAATGTTTTAATTTCTTTGCAGTTAAAAGGGCAGTTGGAACTTTGAATGCAAAAGCCTATCAGCAGATGAGCTTTCAATTCACTTGCCAAGTTATTATAACAGACAGCTACAAGATGTTCATCTAAGAAAAGTAATGTAACCAATATAGTCACTGGTACAGATAGCCAAATTTGTCTCCTAAAGGAATATGGACAAATTTTGGAAGTGCATTTTTGTTGTACACCAATTTCAACAACTGAAAACAGAGATCCCAAACAATGATTTTTTCTGCATCTACATTTTCATGTAAGTTTCTATGAACTTGGCTGAGGAAATGGGAGCAAATCAAAGTTCTTAAAAATACTCAAACACTAGTTATGCAAGACATTCATGAGCAATTATAATGATGGTTCCAAAAACAGGAAAAAAAATTGCATACAAATCTACTAGTTGAAGATTTCTGATCTTCCATTTTCTTACAATTGAAGTTATTTTATAGTCACGAACCTCCTGAAAGATTTGATTTTGCTGTTGTGGGGGGACAATGCCCTGCATGGAGGTGATTACTAGAGCTAGCTTTGAAAATGCAGAATAGATGTTGCTGAGGATGGCTTGGTAGAAATTTGACTCTGTTCCTGGTTACCTTGATGTCTAGATGCAGCAGAAAGTTCTAATAACTCATCATTAGAGTATCTGAAGCAGGCATAATTTAAATTGGGAAGTTGATCGTTGGTCAACTGGGCTTGGAATGGAGAAAAACTGGACTGAAGGGGTTCCCTCTGATAAGGCAATTGTTGCTGGTACGGAACATGTAGTGGCAGAGCAGTGTTCAAAGACTCCTCTCCTCCTTTGGCGTTACTGGAATTAACATTATTCCAAGTGAAAATTCTTGGAGTGCTTTCGGAATGTAATAGCGTTGAAGGAGGGAGGAGACCCAATTGCCCACCACCACCACCACCACCACCAAAAAGAAACGGCAAATCTTGGAAAGAAAAACAAATCCCTTGTGCTTGATTTCTGTTTCCCTGCATCTGGGTACTAAACTGATCAGTAGAAGAAGGTGATGCGACACCGTTGAGCATGGAGAAAAAACTGTAATTGTTGTTGGAGATTCCGTTCATATATTCTTGGTCCTGAACTTCACATACAGATTTTGAACTCCCGTGGTGATTTTCTTGCTGTTGGAAGCTAGTTTCAGGTATTTGATTACCCGGTTGAATAAAATTTGTGGAATTAAGTTGAGGAGCGAGGCCAGAATAGTCAAGTGCATCAATGGCATATTTTGCCTCTTTCATTAACCAATCAATGGCTTTGCTAGGACGGTCATATCCAAGCCTGTCCTGCACATCGTAGAATTGAATGGCAGTGTTTGGTGAAAGTCTAACTCGTCGGTCTCTTGGACCCCTAGCAGTGCGTACCTTACTGTGCCGGTCTTTTCTTCCCGTGGATCGAACAATGCGGCCTCCATGCACTTGTACGACGTCCCCTTTAACCATCTTCAGTTTCAGTTTTGAAGAAGCTTGGTTGGAATTTGCTTTCATTCTTTCTTCATGCTTGAAAGAAGACAATTTTGAAACGGAAGAAACCAGCTGATGAGGCCATCTTTCTGGGCAGTTGTCTACTGCTTGTCCGACGAAGCTTTTCTCCGGCTGCTGCTGCAAATGGCCATGGTGGTGGTTAAAGCCATGAAATTCTTGGACGTTTTCTTGAAATATGTGGGCTTCATTTTCGTTATTGTCATCTTCGTCTTCTTCTTCGTCTTCGGACAGATCTTCATCCGGGAGATGAAGTTGATATTTTTGAGGATCCAGATTTGAAGAAATTTTCTGGTTCTCCTCTCCCAATATGCTTCTCTGCAGCTCTCTGACCAAAGATCTTTTAACTTGAGTGGCTTTGGGTTGGAAGTGTCTTTGCTTAGGTATGTGTATCTGTCTCCAATTGGGCCCGCAGAGGGAGTTTCACAAGTCAAAATTCAAGAATTTGGTTGGTGTTGGTCTGATGTTGGAAAGATTAAGATTGTTACATTTCATTACATTCTTGTTTTGTTATGTTGAAATGTATCATCAAATCCTTTGAGTTTTCTAACTATCATAAATTTTTAATTTGTATATTGCCACTCATCGTTTTTAATTATAAGTCATTTGTAATTATTTTATTTGATCAATAAGATTTTTTTTTCTCAAAATGTCCTTATTGAAAAAGAATATTAAAAAATATATTTTATGAAAAAAGTGAGAAAACATAGATAGTGTTTAAAAAAAATGAGTAAAATATTCATTAAATGATCGACACTGACCTATGATAATGAATCAGAAAAATGAACTCAAATAATTTATAGTTAGGGATGGGAGAATTAGTATTTTGCAACTTATATTTTATGTCTTAATAGTGAAAATTTCCATTTTGCAGAAACGAAAAAGGAAAAAGTCTTTTTAGTAGTACAAACTACAAACTGAAAATATAGGATTTTTTCAGCCACCCAACTTTGCAAAACGAACAATCATAAGCAAACAAAGCCAACAATCTCATGTGCAATATAATGCCTTTTTTTATTATTATTATTTAATTTGACATAAAACATTAGGCAAGTAACATAAAATCTTATAATACTCTTTTCTCATGATTTATAAATCAGTAACAGGTATTTTATTAAAAATAAGATAATTATTTTTATTCACAAAATATCTCTATTTATAATTTGAATCAAATTAGCAACATCAATTATGGAAAAGAAAGATATAAGGGTAAAATAGTATAAAAAAATCAATAAAATATATAATAAACTAATAACTATAACTTAAATTTAGTGACAAAGAAAATAAATCCAAATGATTTATAAATAATGACAGGATGAGTAATAGGAAAAAAAATAAAAAATAAAAATCTTTTTTCTAAAACTTACACCATGGTATAAAAACGCTATCCACGTGGGATTCTAGAAATATAAAACATTGATATTGATTTCCATTTACATGAATAGTTTATGCCAATTAGGCTTACTTTTTTTCAATTTATGTATTTTTTTAATAGTATTCGAGTTAGTTCGCATGTACTTCTATTGTTCTGTTAGAGCTTACAATTCAACGAAGATAGAGTATGCAAAAAGATTAAATCGAACTCAATATCAATGTTACGTAAGTTTCACTTCCAAATTACTCAATCACATACCTATTTAGGCTTACTTGAAGAAGCACAAGCAGAAAACCTGCGAGATTAAAAATGCCTTTCAGATGATAAAGAAAGGCATTGTCATGTGAGTATATATATATATATGCATTTAAAATGGTACTTGGGCATGTCTCTAAGTGCTCAGAGGAGGTTGTACTTAGAAATAGACTATTATAGTAATTTTTTTTCTTACTATAATTTGATTCTTTATTCTTTTTTTTAAAAAAAACCCATATTCATGTATTTATAATTTTATCATTCTCATAAACAACTACGATTAAACATTTATATGAATATATATAGTAATAATTTGGTGATGATGATTGTACATGGTAGAGGAAGTGTATGCATTAATATTAGTGGAAATAGTTGAAGGGTACTTTTGTCACAGGCGGAGGAGCAGAGTACAACAAGGAGGTGAATGAAATAGAAAATGACGGAGTACGAGTACTGCTATAGTATAGTATGGTATAGAGAGACTGTGTGCAAAAAATAAGCGCTGCGTTCTGAATTTGGGGCTGTACTGTGTACCGGGCGAGAAAAGGCACCTTCTTAAATCTCCCTGTTTATGAGTTTCATATTTAACTTTTTCCCAAGACATCCGGTACAAAGTCTTGGGTTTTCAGTTACTTCGAGCTGGTCGTGGAAACCCTGGTCACCATCTCCATCCATTTCACTCATTCACAAGCACTGGAGAAACTCGTCCTTTTACTGTAACTAATTACACCGGAAGGACACTGAACCACCCCCCCCCCCCCCAATGCTTGGTATACATAATTTTCTAGTGAAAAGTTATCCTCTTTTCTCTGGTAAATCTCACCCACCAGACGAGGGTTTCCTACCCTTTAATTTTCCGATTATATGAAGGTTGTAAATCAAGAAATATGTTTCGTGAGAATTTAAAAGATAGTCCGCTCAACCCTTACTCTTGATAGAAATCAAACTCGCATTTACTTATAAAGACGAAGCTAATATTATATCAACTTTCATCAAGTTTATCACTGAGTTATGTCGTTAAAGGCAGCTTATCTTCTTTTCTTCCGTAGATTAATTGGATGTTTTGGAGCTTAATCCCCCTTTTTTTTTTTTTTTGTCATGTTGATCCTCAAATAAATTTCGAATGGATAACTCAATCCTTCTAACCATATTCTTAAAGGGAAAAAAAAACCAAGTCAATGACTACTTGACCAAATTAATAGGGGGAAATTTGATATTGTACTATTCAAACTATCAAGAAAAAGGGCATTGACTAAAATTTTGTTAAGCTAAATTCAAGTTTATCGCATTTCTTATTGAGACAGAAATCGAAATTTATTTCAGTTATTTGGTCAAACAATTATCAATTGATCTTTTTTGATGATTTTTTTAAGAATATGATAAGAAAGATCAAATTGTCAAATATTAATTTATTTGAGAGCCAACATTACAAAGAAAAAAAGGTTAGGGACAAAATTGACGAAAGGTTAGGTTCTAAAACATCTAATTACTCTTCTTCTGCATAACAAGTTAAAATTTATTGTTTCCTCCGTTCGAAATTAAATATCTCCATTTTTTATTTTAAGTTGTAGGAATTAAATGCCTTATCACCTATTAAAATTTTATAAAGAAATTGATATTGTTAAGTTTAAAATAAACTTGTCAAACTTTTTAAATAAAATTTATGAAAATAAAAAATGGGATATTTAATTTCAGAAATAGTGAATATTATTCTCCTTAACACACTTCCCATCTTGACATATACACATTTTTTAGGGGGAAAAAAGGGTTTGAATTAGTTTATTTTAACATTAATTTTCTTTATAAAATTTTAATTAATTTAGAAATGGAACAGTTAATTTTGAACAACTAAAAAAAAGAAGAAATGAAAGAAATATAATATTAATTTTTTAATATCTAAAATGAACAATAAATAAATTGGATTCTGTGAGTCGCTTTCCAAATCCTTTTCTCCTTTTTCTAAGCCACATGGTATCTGCACACTCGCACTTTGATTTTCCCTTCTTTTTTTTTTATTATTTTACTTTTAACCCATTTGGTTCCACATATTTGAATCAAATTATAGTATAATCCTATAAATTTTTTTTTAACCGTTATGGACTCTCAATATATTATGAACCTCCATTTTTATCCCAATTTTCATCTTCAACCGAAACATTCATTGGAACGAGTCGTGATACAGGCACAAGATAATTTTTAATGGATAAAATTGCCCACCATCCTTACTGTTAAAAATTTAACCAATCCATTTTTTTTCAAAATATATATAAAGAAAAAAGAAAAGACTTTTAGATGCATTTATTTGGATTAAAAAAAAATTCAAATAAATTATCCGATTCATTCACAACCCATGGGGTTGCTTGGATTTAAGTAGTAAGGATGAGATTGAAAATTTAATCCCAAAAATTATTTTGTGCATATAACATGATCGTTTTCAATGAGTGTTTTGTTGGAAAATGATAATTGAGATTAAAATGACTATTCATAATGCATTGATAAATCATAATGACTAGAAAAAAAAACTTATGGGATCATTTTATAATTTAATCCAAATGAAAAGTCCCTTCTTTTTTTGTTCTTTTAAAATGCAGATGAGTTGTCCCGCCAATTGATAGAAAAATAAAGAAAAAGTTTGAGATGATTTGTGAAGCTAGGAAAGTGAAAGCTTATGTATATTTATAAAAAGCTCATCCAAACCCTTCCCCTACAAAGTCTCGTCCACGCTCTCAAAAATATATATTTAAAAAAAAAAAAAAAAAAAAAGAAAAATTTTTACCATGCACATGTACGCATGCAACCACTTCCCTTTCCCGGAGCCTAGGAGGGTCCCATCTATGCCCATCTTAAAAAATGTACACTCTGCTGCATCTCCTTCTTTACAGGTTATACAGGCCAGGGCTGGAACAGTGGACATTCATGTGATGACCTTCAAAACCACTCCCAGTTTACTAACCAAAGGCTGTAAAACCACTACCCAAAATTTAGTGGGATTTGATTTCTCACAAGACCTTCTTCTTTATACATAATGGAGTCAAACTCATAAATTTTATAGGGTTACAAAGTCGAATTCAAAATTTTCATTATGACAATACGTCAAGAAGGATTGAATTTAATTATTTCAATACATTCTTAGACAGATGTCGAATATAATAGGACCTCTCATTTTGATATGATAATAAATTTTCTCCTACTCTAAACGTTTAATATGATAGAAAGGAATTGAATTTAAGAGGGAATATAAATGATTTGGAAGAGACCAAAAGCAGAGAAAAGGACAAAACAAGTATTTTGACGGTGGAGTAGGAAGAGCAATGATTATGAACTGGTATCGAGATGACGATGATTTATGCATGCCACAGACCCACGCTACTAGCAGTCCAAGTTACAGTAATATGGGCCTTTTGGCGGGGGAAGGGCATGTGGTAGGAGCCCACTTGCTATGATTCGTCTTTTAGTCTTTTACCCTTCCCCATATGGATTGGGCCTACTCATGTGATCTTCTTCTGCACTGTGTAAAGGATCAACTACTTTATGGTAATTTCCCCAGCGCCAACTGACACTGTGCCCCCGCCAACCCCCACGCATCCTTTGGCACTTCCACTGGCTATTTTCTAAAATTCACTATACCACAAATCATTTAAAATAATAATAATAATACATAACGTCATCTCAAAAAAAAAAAAAAAAATCTTATTAGTGGGGCATTGTTAGATAAAATTTTAAATCAAATTAATTTCGTACAACGAACTTTCTGTTTCCTTTTTTCTTATTCCCCAATTTGGAAGGGGAAAAAAAAAAAATTGAAGTTATTTCGGATGCTTTGTTGCCAGTTTACCTTCATTCCATAACCATGCAAATGAATATTTGGTGGCATTTTAGAGAGGACGATAACGCGTGTCCTTTGAAAGGTGAACGCCACGCATTTCCCTCTCCTCGATTCTTCCTAGTAAGAATTCTTCCAAACCTTAAACGACAAGTCAGTCTCCGAAATGCCCTTTTCTCTTTCAAGGGATTCTTTGCAAAAGCTTATAATCTTTTGTACCATTTCATCAAACACAAAACCTTCCACGGGAAACATTTTTTGCTTCATTTTATGGTCAAGAAGGTCAATTATCAGGACTATGCTCACTTGTGAACAACTCCCGTGTCAAGTCTCTCGCTATCAAGGGAATCCATGCATTACTTCATCAATGTCAAATGGTTAACAAAAGTTCATTCTGATTGATAAGAGAAAAGGGAAAAGACTGACTAGTTGTGTTTAAATCCAATTTGGTCCAATTATCATCGATCCAATCCATTCCAATCTAATTTAGTCAAAATCAATTACTTAATCCGATTAATTGGATTAAATTTTTGATTAACTGATTAAATCGATTCAGATATTGGATGTGAATAAAAAATAATCGATTTCAATCGAACTGAACCAATAAAAATATATTATTTTAAGGTTTTATATTTATTTTAGTTAAAATAGAGGAGTAATTTGTAATTTTAATTTACTTTTAATTTTATATTCCCCCATTCGAAATTGAATGTTCACATTTCTATTTTTAGTTATTTGAAAAATGTATATTTCATTTAATAAATTAGTTAAATTTTTCTTAAAAAATTGATATTATCATGTTTAAAATGAATTAAATCAACTAATTTTCTTAAAATTTGTACAAGTCAAAATTGTATATATTCAATTATGAGAATAATATATAAAATTAGATAAAATATAATTTTTTTATTTTATTTAAAAGTTAATAAGTAGGATAAGACAAATTGGATCAAATGGAACCTAAAACACCACTTTACATTTTTGCCTAACTAATTTAATCGATTCAATTGGATAAATGATCATATCACACATCCAATCCAAAACAAATCGATGAAGACCCCTTAATGCCAACTACATCTCCGGTGTAAGCATGAGTGCCATCAGGAGATCGATGAAGAATTCTTTGGTCAATTTTACAATGCCCAAAAGGTCTATATTTGCTTGGTGAGCATTAATTTCTAAACCTCGATGGCTCGATCAAGAAGAGAAGCAGATCATGCAATTGGAA
>JAOXNR010000030.1:7279998-7290462 GCA_028571225.1 Parsonsia alboflavescens
ACGATTCACGTGAACCAAACAGTCTGTTAGGGCATCTCCAATGGGAATGCCAAAGGAGGTGCTTAAGGAGAGGGGAGAAATCATTGGAGTGTGGTGAAAGTTGGGATGCGTGGAATGAGGATGAGGAAAGAGAGAGAAAAGAGTGCTTCTTTAAGCATCCCGGGAAAGTAAGAGTTTTGATGGGTTATGAAGATAGTTGGATCCTATGTGTGGTAGCTTTTTTTTTATATTATTTATTATTTATTTTTAAGAGAGAGGGTGAATCTTAATTATTAAAAAAAATATATATTAAATGAGTTGATAATTTGAAATCCATTTTAAATGATGTAAAATGGTAAGCTATTGAAGAATAAGAGTGCATAGTCTCTTCGGGATATTTTAGTGGGTGGAGTGACGAGGATACATATCATAAATTTTGAATTTGAATCTCATCAATGTCCTCTTGAATAAATGTGGATGTGTATGGAACTGATTCTTACCCATAAAAAAAAAGGGACAAAAAAAAACAAATTGGGGTGGATAAATAGAGGATGTGATATGAGTCTTATTTAGAAGCCCATTATGCATTCGAGATGCGCGGGTTATGAGATTGCATTGAAAGCAAGAGCTTGGCGCATCACCGTTTAGTCCAAGGTTAAATTGGTCAAATACACATGATACCTCTGAACGCTCTATATAAACCCTGGCCACTTGAACTTCTCAACTGCTACATTTCTCTCAGCTCTGAATATTTGTGGACAAAGGTGTTTTCTTACTCTGTCTGGTCCTCCATCACAGGCACTGCGAAGTCGAAGAAGAAGAAAAAGGCATTGGCTAGAACTCCCTGCCAAATCAGTAAATCAAGGTCTCTCTTCCTAACAGTTAAAAAAAGGTACTCGCGTTAGAGGCACAACAAATACACATTTTCTGTTTGTTCATGCATATTGCTGTTGATCTCTGCTAATGTGATCATAAATTGGTTAAATTCTTCCAAAATATCGGGTCTATAAACCTCTAATTTCGTTGTTTATCGAAATTACCGAAGGATCTTAAGGCATATTTAATAATTACATTGATTGCTAATGCTTCATATTAACATTAACTGTAATATCGGTGATACCTAAAATTTTGTATTATTCATTTTCAAGAGGGAGAAAATTCAAGAGTTCGGTAATTATTTCCTTTTTCCCCTATATCAGTATTTCTTCTTTCTCTCAAAGATGTAATTTCTGTGAATTATCGATATTTATTTGTCCTTGCCCGAAATTTTGCTCTCATTATAGAGTTACTGTAAACTTGCTCACCACCAGCTAAGATTTGGCAATGACATCTGAAAATTTTAATGAAGAATTTCAAATTTTGAGTACTGCATTAGTTTCACAATGAAGGCATAGTTCCGTGCTCGTATACGTTACAGACTGTGTGCTTTTTGGTACTTGAATGTAATAGACATTCAGTAACTAGATTATTAGTTCATCACCTTTTTTTTGTTGAATTTCCTTTTGAGAATATTTTCGAACTGCTATGGGAACTAGCCCCGTTTTGTTTGTCTTTTGTCTTGATAGAGAGAAATATGTCATAAACTGACTGGTTGACCTTTAATTGATCTAAGTTTAACCCCTCAATTTATTGACGCAACAAGGTTCTCTCCTGTTTCATCTGCTTGATGTATCTCTTTCTATAAGGTGTGAGAATTATGATGGATCATAATCCAACATACTTTTCTCTCCTTCATGGTCAAATTATTAACCTTTTCAACAAATAAGAATATGCAACATAAAATTGCTTATTACAGTACCTATAATGAAAACTCCATTCTAATGCTTGCAGAACTGGAGAAAAGGATCAATCCAATTGCAGATATGGCTGAAACACAGAATGGAAATTCTTCATCAGACAATTCAAAAGAGAAAGATTCTTTGCTGGGTACAATTATCTTTTTGCACAACCGTAGCAGAGCTGTATGCTTAGAATATTTCTAGTCCCTGCAATGAAAAACCATTTTCTTAACGAAAACTGAGATCTCCATCTCACTATTACATTGGGAATAATTGAGTTGGTTAATGTAGTTATGTGGAGATACTTTTGTGGCACTATTTTCAAGCTAGTGATAGGATAAAATAGTTACCTATGTAACATAATATTTCCTAAATGAAGAATCACATGACAAATTTATTCCATTGAGGGATTTCCAAAAGAGTAAAATTACGTCTTAAGATACGTGGTCAATCTGTACATGAAGAGAACATGTGATAGATGATCTTGATTTTTCTGTCAGAAGATAAGATTATATTAAACTAACGCAGATTTGGACTTTGGGAAGGACTTCCTTACCTCCTGGAAGTCTATGTCTATGACAGAGGACCCAATGGATTTGGACTTTGGGCCTGTGTCCAAAGGCAAGAAAAAGGCATTCAACTTTGGTAAATTGTAAGCTCTTTGGTATTGGAATGTCGATTACAAAGTTCACTTTTTACTTGTGTTTACTTTGATTGGATTCTCAGAATCAGTGCATCATGTTGCTGATGCTCCGTGGTGTTCATTTTCACTCATTATGTTTTGTTATGCTAGATAAATTGTAGCATGTATCTGTTTACCATACACCTTTACAGAATGTTTGATGGAATTTTTTGACAAATAATTTTTGCAAAGCAATTTGATTGCTTGTTATGCAGAACTTAAAGTTGCTACTAAAGTTGATAACAGAGTTGCTACAACTTCAGGGATATGGATTTTAACATTGATGGTGACTTTGGGAAGCTACCATCTTTCAGCATGGACATGCCAGATCTTGGTATTTCTTCTCCACTTAAGAAGGATGCTAAAACCCTAGATAGATCTAAGAAAGAGCCTGCAACTGGAAATAATAAAGGGAAAGAAGATTGTTTTACCTTTTCATTTGATTTTAATGAGTAAGTACACATAATTTCAGGCTCCTTTGTGGGTTTCTGTTGGTTTCGCATGCAAAATATATGTCATTGTTGGTTTCAGGTTAGATGGTTTCAATTTTAAGTCAAGCCCTAGGAAAGAAGAAATAAAAGCCAGAAAAGATGAAGAAAAGGAAAACTCTTCTAACAAAATTGGGACCCAGAACTCTGAGAACCATCCAGCTGAAGGTGGTGAAAATGGTTCATGTGAAGATGTACCCAAAATGCCCACACCAGAAGCTTTGATTTCCCTAGACCTTCATACTCAAGTTGATGGTTGTTCTGATCTTCCTGTACTTAAGAGTTCACCTCCAAAGTGCACACCGATTGACAATGTTCCTTCAAATTTCGAGGCTAAAGTAGATGATGTCGAATCCAATCAGGTGGTAACACTGCTTGAGAAGACAATATCCACTAGCATGCAACAATCAGATAGCACGCTAAACAAGTCAATTTCCCCAGAAACAGTTTCCAAGGAATCATTTGTTGCTATTGAAACAGCAAAGGATGTATCAGTTCATTCCAAATCCAGCAACAAGTCAAGTCGAGATACTATCTCAGAGCTACAGGACGAAGTTACTTCTGATACTACCGGAGTGAGTATTTAGTCAGAGAAGAAAATGAAATAAGATGATAGTTGCCTTGAATTTCAAATATGGAAGTCTTGAGTGGAATGTTTCATCTTTGCAGCATATAGTGAGCTCAGATAAAGGTGGAGAGAGTCCATGTCAGACTGGAGAGGCTATTGAGCATGCTCTAGCTGAACCAATTCCCAGCAAATCAGGCAATCCTTTGGAGTCTTCTACAAACCTGTCAAGCAGGTGCAAGATTTTAGAGCCCTTTTCATGTTGCTTAAAGAATGAAATTTTTTTTATTGAAACAGGAAAGTTTTGCAAAAGTTAAGATTATGCATGATTACGAATGACCAAATGTATGAGCATCTTGAATTGTAAAAGTGATATCTCAAACCATATGCAATTATCTTTGCAGTGGATATGGGAAATGATGTATTACATCATGTTTATTTTCTTTGTTCCTCAGCAGCTTGGAACAAACCATGCCAACCCCAATAGAAGGGTGAGTTCAGCTATGGTATCACTACATTCAAATTTATTAAGAAAAAGTAACTCTGTAGCCATATTCAATTTCTTTTTATTCATGCAGCAGACCCACGGCTACTGATTCAGTGGCAGAGAAACAAAGAGAAGCTTTTACTGCAAGATCCAAATATTTTAAGTGGCCAGACAAAACTGAGGATCTGTCATCGAATGCTTCAAATCAGAAAAAACTTCTGTCATTAAGCGACAAAGTAACTGGTAGCAGACAACCCCATCTTGGAGATGAAAGGTCAGCTATGTTTGTCATGGAAAATGACACAATGAAATTGAGTCTAAATCTAAGCTGTCTATGCAGTAGCAAAATCAGTGTGCAAGAAATTCAAAGTGATGGACAGTTAAATGATATTTCTCCTGAAAATTCTGGAGCAACAGTTAGTAAGGAACAGCTTATGATAGGAATCCAAGATCAAAATAAAGACCTTACATTGGATAGGTGAGCTTTTCTGTTTAGACTTGGGTTTAACTCTGAGTCTAATGACCAAATGTGTGAGCATCTTGAAATATAAAGTGATATCTCAATATGAAGATTATCTTTGCACTGCATGTGGGAAATGATGTCTTGTTTAGGTCATATTTATTTTCTTTGATCCTCAGCAGCTTGGAACAAACCATACCAGCCCCAATAGAAGGGTGAGTTCAGCTATGGTACCATTACATTCAAATTTATTAAGAAAAAGTAAACTCTGCAGCCATATGCAATTTCTTTTTGTTGATGGAGCAGACCCACAGCTACTGATTTGGTGGCAGAGAAACAAAGAGAAGCTTTTACTGCAAGATCCAAATATTTTAAGAGGCCAGACAAAACAGAGGATCTGTCGACTAATGCTTCAGATCAGGCAACACTTCTGTCATTGAGTGACAAAGTAACTGGTAGCGGACAACCCCATTTTGGAGATGAAAGGTCAGCTATGTTTGTCGTGGCAAATGACACAATAAAATTAAGTCTAAATCTAAACTGTCTATTGCAGTGGCAAAATTAGTATGCAAGAAATTCAAAGTGATGGAAAGTTAAATGATATTTCTCCTCAAAATTCTGGACAGCTTAAGATAGGAATCCAAGATCACACTAAAGACCTTACATTGAATAGGTGAGATTTTCTGTGGAGATATGGGTTTGACTCGAGGTTTAATGCCTATAACTAAAAGTGTGTTGCTTCTGCCTGGAATTTAAGACCACTTACTCGAGATATACTTAAAGGAAAACCTGTTTCCGGAGAAGGTAGCAAGAATGTTAAAATTCTGGATTCAGCCAGGTGATGCATCTGACTCTGGGTTTTCTGTTTTGGTATTTTTTTGGTTCGCTTTGTCTCACGGGGAACAAATGTTATATTTATCAGTATCTTAGTTCTCCACTTTGTCCTAAATGTAGCTTGGTTTTTTGATTTGTCTTGGAGTTTGTATTTATAAATATTCACTGTTAAGGATTATTATAACCTTTTAAGTTACATTCCCATTTTTTTTAGCTTGGCTAAGTTTCTTATGTGTGTTCATCAAGCATGCTGATTTCATATGGTGTTATTTCCTCCATGTGCTGCATCATGCACCTAAAGAGTTGTCATATGCATGGAATAAAGCATGGGGAGAATTTATTATTAACTAAGGACTATAATAGCATCATTTTCTAAAACACTTATGTTAATCCTTCCAGATTTACCAAGCAGACAGATAAATTTACATCACAGAACTCTGTAAATTCAACAAAACTGGTCCCTAATATGCCAATGTTGCAGACCATAAAGAAAAGTACTCTTGACGGATATAAATCCGATTCTTCTAAAGCTATTACTCAGATTCCAGCTCTTTCTAGCCAGAAAACTTCAAGGTAACATTTCGCACTTTAACATAAAGTTGAAAATTGAAATCTTCATGAAAATTTATTTAACTTGTGGTCTTTTATATAGAACTTCTCGGGCAAATCCTGATTTGTCAAAGCTAGTACCTCAGAAAGAGAGAAGTTTAAATGGTTTGGATCACAACCGGCTCTTAGTTGGTACCAGACAATCTGAAACCAGACGATCTGAAACTGCCCACATTGTTGAAACATCTAAGCAAAAACTGTTGACACCCCCTCTAAAACGCAAAATTATTGAGGTTATTCCTGTGTTTTGGTCTATTTATGAAGATATACTTTTAAAGTATTCTAGTCTCTTTTCTCTGTAAGATTGAATTGCATCAGATCATTCTAGCATCTAATTCATTTTCATTATAATCTTTTATCTAGATTCCTAATGCAGATGCAGTGTTAAAGCCATCGAAACGTCTCTCAGAGCCAACTAATAATAGGTTCGGTACTCTTCTGCAATGCTATTGAATTGGCCTCCTCAACTACCCTCTTTGCTATCAGGCTTTTTTGGCTTTAAAATTGCAGAAATTCATCTGAAACTTCAAAGAATGCTGCGGATAAAGAGGTGCTAAACTAATTATTGTATTCTTTAGTTGCTTCACAAGTATACTTCTCATGTGGTCATTGTGAGACTAAAAAGGATGTAATAGTGCTTGTTTATTATCTTTAGGCATTCAACAGTGAGAATGTGGCAGATGGTAACAGTAGAAATGTTCTGGAGGATAGTCAATATTCTGAGCTTGATGGTCCCTGGAAATTGACCCTGAATCAAGTTGAAGTCCCCTTTTCATTTGAAAATGACAGCAATATTGAAAAGGCTGAAGCTTGTTCTAAGGAGCTTGAAGATGTAAGTATGTTTTACTTACTTTTTTGCTGCTTCAGAACAAAAAATGTTTTCTTGGTACTCCTTTTCTGTCATTCCAGTTAGAATGACTAATTACATTTTCTTGTCTGCACCCTTAGTTACTTTCTGAGATCTCACTTCAGGATAATTGATAAAAAAAAAACTGTAAAAATCAACCAAAACGTGAGTATTGATCTTTTTGAGATGAGAACCAGGTGCAAGCAAATCTACTTTAAATGAAGATTGTTTTATAGCTCGCATGTGAGAATCTTCTATACGACATCATATGCTTGAGGGCTTAATTTGTGTTCAGTGGGAATAGGGATCCCCATTTGATGTCATCCTTTTTCTTTTAAACTAAACAGTTAGAGTTATGGTACTTGAAAGCAGAAGTGGATCTTCAAAGGAGTGAGGCCCTTTGTTGCATATAAGCTTCATGCTTATTCTTCACCAGGATCATCATAAAAACAGAAAAAGCTGCTGTAGTGTTTTAAGCTTATAGAAGAGTGAGTGGAAGAGGTTCAATCCTCAGCCCTATCATCCAATTTGTTCCGTGTAAAAGTTATAATCTGTTTGTTTCTGCAGATCTGCCATATGTTGAGAAAGAAACATGAAGAGGCAAAGGAAATATTAGTTCGAGCAGTAGTGAACAACAATAAGCTACTGATGCTCAACCATCCCCTCTATGAAGAGAAGATATCCTTTGAAACTCTGGTTGTACCTTTTCTGTTTCTGTGTAGACTTACAACAGAAAATTTTCGGTTTGTGTGTACCTTTACTATTGAAAACATTCGCATGCTTCAGAAATTTTCTCTGCAGCTTACTTTGAGGGAGGCTGACACTCAGACATGATTAAGTGGGAGAATGATTTATCATATACAAAGGTATTCCCCTCACCCCCTTCTCTCTATATCATGTGCAGGAACACGTAAAATATGTTTGCCAACTAAATGCTATGCTGCTGACCTGCCCGATAAATGTATGATGTGTAACGTGTGCTTGTTAGCTACGGTTTCTGAATTTTTTGAGAATATTCCCCGAGTTATATACTTGTGGAGAAGATCTTCAATTTTTTGTGAGATCTTCTGAATAGGATCTACCTATTCATTTTTCCTGCTTTGGAAGCAAGTCTGTGGAACATTATAAATCCACTAAGAGACCGACATGTACATTCTTCTCTTCCTTGGCGGTTGCAGGTCGTCAAGATACCAACTGATGCATGAACTTCAATCTTGTTACTTGAAGAATTGAAATCGATTCTTAGCTACTAAAATTAAGCCGCTATGGTATTTTCGTTCATTTTGCCAAGATAACTTGCAGGCTAATATGCTACATGACATGTTCTCGCCATTCTTATTTGTGGATTGCTAGACATCTCAGTGTTTCTTCCAGTTGCGCGACTTAGTTTCCCTTGCGAGTCTTTTCTTCATATTGCTGACTAATATTTCTGGGTAACTTTCCTGGTTTTGTTGGTTATCTGAATGCACTTATACACGTCTGACATATCTAATTCGGTTTTTTAAGAATTTATCAAAAGCTCCTTTTTTGTGATTGTATTAAACTTTTAATTTTCCTCTGCTTTTTACGCTTTGAATAACTATATTTATATTTCCTAGTTAACATATTTATCTAAAATAATAAAATATACCTATAAATACCACGGAAAATTATGCTTATAAACAATATAATATAGATAAGAAATAAATTCAAAGTTAAGAATGAGAGAATATGATTAATTATAAAATTTGAAAAAGAGGATCAATTCATGAGTACTTCACATGATAGGATTTCTTCAAATTCTAGGGCAGATGATGGTACAATTTAATGGTAAAAAAAAAAGGCTGAAAAAGCAAAATAACTTTGTGTATAAGAACTTATATGTGTGGTTTCTTCAGAGACATTTTAATGGGTGGAGTGATGAATGTGTAGATTATAGGTGTTGAATTCGAATTCCATCAATACTCTTCTAGATAAGTTGAATATCGAGATGCATGAACCAAGACACCGATAAAGAAAAAAGAGTACAAATTTTTTTTGTGAAAAAAGAACTTATATGTGTGATATGATAAAATCCCCTATTATGAAGTTAAGATGAAAAAAAAATAGCGGTTGGTTACTACATGCAAGTTAATATTAAGGGGAAAAAAACTTCAGAACTGTTTTTAGGTTCAAAATTATTTAATTTATTTAAAGAAATAAAAGTAAGAAAAAAAAAATCAATAAGTCAGAAATAATTCTACTTTATTTTAAAGAAGAAAAAAAAAAGAATGGAAAACTTATCCTGAAACGTCCGCCCAAGACAGGGTGTCTGGACCCCGAATTTCAAATTTCCTCCCTCGTTCGAAATTTACCGGCAAAATCTGGCGCTCTTTTTTCTTCAGAAGGGCTATACGTCACACAAAACAAATCTCAAACCAAACACCTCCCAAGTTCCTCTTCCCTCCATGAATTGAAACTTTGGACAAATCCTCCAAAAACAAGGATGAAATTTCGAATTCCAATTCCGAGTCCCCTCCAGAACAACTCTAGGCCGCTACTGCAATACAAATACCCCTACTCTTAGAATGGAGATCAGCTCACCCTCTTAAATTTCCTCTCGTATCAATTTGTAAATGGCCATCCCCTCCTGCGATTCCTACAACAAAGAGAACATGCCATCTTTAGCATCACAAGTTCCGGAACCTTATGAAAAGTCTCCGATTTCTACTGCAAAGAAACGTTGGGAGAGGATCCCATTCGCGGACATCACCAATCTCTTCCACCAGACTTCTCCACCATCTATTCCGGCTTTACCCATCTCAGATTCTGGCTTTCCTATTGTTTCTTGTAGAGGTACGAACGATACAAAGAGTAGCCCCAATTCCTTAATTTTGAATGGCAAAACAGCAGTAATATTGAGAATGTGTTTCAGATAGGTCAATTTTTGTGGCGGACGGCTTTATCTTTTTTCCTTTTGCAGATTAGTAGGACGAAAAAATAAAATGAAATTCTTGCTATATTCCATGGATATTTGATATTTGCTTGATTTTTTCTCCATATATTTCCTTTCTGTAATTATAGATTTCCGTTCTGGTGTTGATGATCTGATGTGTTTACCTTTGTAAACACAACCATGATTTCAGTTACGAAATTGGTTAGCTAACTGTACAACAAAAATAAAACTTCTAATAGAATAAGTAAAGAGGTGAAGATGAGTAGAATATAAGTTTGATCAAGAAGTCTGGGGCAAGAATATAGATGAATTAAACTGTGTACAACAAGATTATAATTATTTCTTCTATAATCCACTTAAAATATACTTTCTTTATGTTAAATTAAAGGTATCAATTTGATTTATATGTATTTTAAAAAAATGATTTGATTTATTTAATTTTAATATTATAACGTCACTTTTTTATTAATAAAAATTTAATTAAATTAAAAAATTAAAAATTTAATTTTAGACGAATAGAGTATAATTTAATGTACATTCTAAACTAAACCTGCCAAAATGTCCTTGCCCACTTAGGCCTAGAAATTTGGGCAGGGGCGAGCTTAAAGTCCAATTCTTGGAAGGTCTACAAAAGTAGGGTTCGATCCAGACTCTTTAAGGCTCATGGTCGGCCTATGTGCAAAATATTATGAAACGGCTGGGAAGCTATGAAAACTTAAGGATACTGAAAATGTCTTACAGCGAGTTTGTACTTAAATTGTAAGAGGAAGTGCAAGTTAGAAAAGGAGAGAAAGTGTAAGTTAGGAAAAAAGAGAAGAGAA
>JAOXNR010000030.1:7299433-7318035 GCA_028571225.1 Parsonsia alboflavescens
ATAGCCATAATTTGATTGACAGAGAAGCTCCTGAAGGCCCTGATCCTCACCACAACTAAGCAAGCTATATATATATATTTATATATATATATGTCAAGCGATATTGGTTGGTAAGCAACAATATTGAAGATCCGAAGGTCTTGAGTTAAAGATATTACGAGAGTAGATGGAATGTTATTATTGATCCTTCAAAGATATAAATGTATAAATATATATATATATATATATTTATTTATATATGCCATGCACAAGATATATTTTTATATATATATTTGCATGCATGATGAATAGAGTTTTCCTTGTCATTTATTTTCTCTTGACAATGTCTTTGTCAATATTTCTTTTCTTATCCTTTTGTTTAGGTTTTTTTTTCAATGGTTGGATTTTTTCTTTTTTGTGGAGATTGTGTTGTTTTTCTAGCAACCTAATTTAAGTTCGATAAAGGTGAAAGAGTCATGTCAACGAACTTGATCTCCAAAAAAATATATTAGGGTCTAGATTCGTTTGGAGCTTCAAATCCACAATTGGCGTTCAATTAATGTACGAAATTTAAACACTTTTGCTCTACACCCTCTAAGAAAAATAATTCAGGTGATTCAGGACATTAAAAAGATAGCATGTACAGCTAGCTGCATCCTGAAACTAAGTTTTTTTAATATACACAAAAATATTACAGAGTGCACTATTAAATCTTTAAAAGTCAAAATTAACGGTTAACTATTTCTTTTATTTAAAAATTAATTACAAAATTGATCTAATATTTTTAGAGTTTGGTTTATCTTTTAGAGTATAATATATAAAATATATTTATAAAAATTAATTTTTTTATTGAAGATTTTATTTTTTAAAATAAAATCAGACGACCTTTAACTTTAACCGTCAGATACTCATAACTTTGTCTGTTAGAAACTTAACAGTGCACTCTATAACATTATTATATATATATATATATATATATTTATTTAGAACTTATCTGTACATTATTAATCTAGATACTATACAGATAAGTACATTATGACCTTCAAAAGTTGATCTATTCATATAGTTAATTGGTTGGTTCTATTATACCCTCTTTTTTTTTTAATCTAACGGTTCTATTATGCTTCATTATATGTGCCACGATTGGATTTCCAGAATAGTTAAACTATTACTTTATTTCCATTGTGTGCGGTATATTAAACTATTACTTCATTACTTTATACTTTTTTTCTATTATACTTAATTTTTAAAATCATAATAATAAAATAAAATATTTAATATCATAAAACAAAAAATATATATATTAGAGCTTGTTTGATTATTATTTTCCAGGTCATTTTTTTTGTTTTGAAAAATTTATAAAACAAAAAAACTCGTTTGATACACTTGTTTTGAAAAATAATTTTATATAATAGTTCTCTAAATCTTATTTTTAAAACATTTAAAAGTTGTTTTTTAAAAATTGTTCTAAAAACAAGATTTAGAGAACATCTTTTAGATATTTTATATGTTTTTTCTTTTTTCTAAAAAAATTTAATTTCATGGTACAAGTTCAATGCTAAAATGATTAGATTTCATCATTTCTACCTACTAAAAATATTTTTTTAAAAAAGTTGTATTTCTACTTTCTTTTGTATTTCATATTTTATATTTTCTCTTGTAAATTTTTTAACATGAATTAATATATTACTTATTTTGTTGGGGATTATATATTGAAATAAATTTTTTTTTAACCCAGAGAAAGGAAAAAAGATATTACCTTTCGTAATTCCGCTTGACGGCTCCACAAAACTTGCCCTTTTTCTCATCCACTTATTCTTGAAGAACCTTCTTTGTATCCAATCTTAAATAACTCTGATCCTTATTATCAATATGCAAAATTAATGTAAAGATTCACTATGACCTGAACATTGTGAGCCGATCTAAAGAAGGGTAAACAATAATCATGAGCTCAATGGAAGAAGTTGCAAGTTAAAATTGTTGATTTGTTGGCGTGAGCTGATTAGGGAATTGTTATATTAGATTAGGGAATCGTTTCTTTTAATTGTGAATATTGTGTTACCATATTTGTAGGTCAAAACTTGTATGTCTCTATGAGATATTAAGTCTTTTATGTGAAATAGAATGAATATCTTTTCCACAGACTTTTCTTTTCTACATGGTATCAAAGCCTAGTTTTGCTTCTTGTGAGTACTATACGTTAATCACCGATTGCAGCAGTCTCACTCACTTCCTCAATTGCGCCGTTCGGCGTGGTTCTGCGAACCTGATCTCATGTTCAACAATCAGCGGATCGTCGCAACTGACCAAGCGGATGCTAGTACCTCTGCTACGGCCATTCTGGCATACTTGTCTGTTGCGATGAAGTAGCTGTTAACCTGGCAGGCCGTGCCACCGTGCATTGAACCTCCTGCTGCACCGATTACTGTCAAGCTTGATGGCAAAAATTATGGCGTATGGTCCCAACTTGTTGAGATGTATGTCTCGGGCAAAGACAAATTGGGGTATTTGAATGGTGGTTCTCCTGAGCCCCCTCCGACTGATCCTTTTTCTGGACAATGGAAGACCGATGATTCTAAGGTGAAAGGTTGGCTTATCAATTCTATGGACCCAGCCTTGATCCCGAACTTTATTCGATTTCCTACTACAAAAGCTGTATAGGATGCTGTGGCAACTACTTTTTTTGATGGATTTGACACCTCCCAAATCTATGATCTTTAGAGGCAAGTTTCTTGATCGAAGTAAGGTGGTGGACCCATCGAGAAATATTACAATGATCTTCAAGGGCTCTGGCATGAGATTGATTTCCAGCATCCTAATCCTATGCAATGTCCAGTCGACATTCTGAGGTACAATGCCATTGTCCATGAAGATCGAGTTTATATTTTTATGGACTGTCTCGATGACCGCCTGGATAATGTTCGTGCTAATGTTTTGAAGATGGATCCATTCCCCACTATTGCGCAAGCTTATGCATGGGTGAGGCAAGAAGATATGCGCCAATCTGTCATGCTCTCCACTCCAGTCGAGGTCACCTCCAGTTCCGCCATGGTGTCACAGCGGTTCAACGGTGATCCTCACCTCTAGTTAGTGCCTTCTGGCCTGAGAGCTCGTCCTAAAACTGGTATACCAATTCAATCCGAAGGGTGCTCTCACTGTGGGAATCCTAAACATATAGCAGAATCTTGCTTTAAACTGCACTGGTGGGATGATTTTCAAAACAAGAAGAAGAAACCAAGCTCACAGAAGGGGCGAAATGAAGGGCAAGCTTCCTTTGTGACTAGTGGCTTGTCAATAATTCCCAAGGAACCTGAATCTGCTACAGTCGAATCTCTTGAAGGTAATTTTGGGTTTGTCTTTGCTAATAGACATGGCGATGGACATCATGGGTGGATAATTGATTTTGGTGCTACTAATCATATGACTCCGGAATCTAGTGACCTTCTTACATCTACCACACCACGTCGAGATCGTATTTACAATGCCAATGGGCATAGCTTTCCTGTGATGGCTGTTGGGCGTGTGTTTGCCACGCCTTCTCTCTCTCTATCTCATACCTTGCTTGTTCCTACATTATCTAATCGTCTGTTATCAGTTAGACAACTCACTAACGAGTTAAACTGTGTTGTGCTTATGTACCATGATTTTTGCCTATTTCAGGTCATTCTCACGAAGGAGATTATTGGGCATGGTACTAAGAGGGCTGGGCTATATTTCGTGGATGAAACTATTACTGGACAGACCTATCATTCTCGTGGACAGCTAGCTCAAGAGAAGGAACTTTGGTTATGGCACCGTCGTTTAGGTCACCCATCCTTTAGGTATTTACGACATTGTTTCCCAAGTTATTTCATAGTTTATCGAACTTTAGTTTTCAGTGTGATACATGTCTTTTGGCAAAGAGCCATCGCACCTGTTTTCCTCCTGGTTTGAATATCAGTTCTACTCCTTTTTCCTTAATTCATTCTGATATATGTCCCATTAATACTGTATCTGGGTTTCAATGGTTTATCATCTTTGTTGACGATTGCATACGTATGACTTAGCTATATTTGATGAAACATAAGAATGAGGCTGAAGCTATCTTTTGGACTTTCCATCTATGATTCAGACTCAGTTTGAGGACAAACTTCAGGTTCTAAGGTCTGTTAATGGTGGGAAATACTTGAGTAAACCTCTTGCTGCTTATTTTTAGGAACACGGTTTGATACATGAAACTTCTTGAACTCAGACTCCTCAGCCGAATGGTGTTGCTGAGAGCAAGAATCTCCATTTTCTTGAAACCACTAGAGCACTGTTGGAGGGTGGCCATGTTCCTTATTATTTTTGGGATTCTGTTGTAGTCACAGCTGCTTATTTGTTGAATCGCATGCCTTCCAGCATCCTGAGTTATCGCACGCCAATGTAAACACTTGCTGAACATATGTCTCTTTGCCTCCAAAGGTGTTTGGGTGTGTCGCTTATGTCCATCTTCACAAAAATTAGCGGACCAAACTTGCCTTGTGCAGTCAAGTGTGTGTTTCTTGGTTATGGACCTTCTCAAAAAGGGTATCGGTGCTATGATCTTGCCGGGAAGAGCATGTATGTCACCATGGATGTGACATTTAACGAGATGGAGTCCTATTTTCCTTCCCCCCAATGTCCTGTTCAGAGGGAGACTAGATATAGAACTAGGCATTGGTGGGAGGTTGGGAATGCAAGAGCGACTGATGGGTGCGAACAGCTTGATTCTGGGGCTAAAGATGTTGAGCTACTGCCTCACGGTGCTCCTAAGAATGTACTTGAGAGCTCGAGGTCACACAGCTGCATTAGCTCTCTTTGTCTTCGCCCTCTTCACCCTCTTTAGTACCATTCCAAGCTCCTGAGAATGTACCTGAGGTAAGTACTTCTACCATACTTAATTCTTTTGAAGATACTGATGTGTTTACTGGTTATAAGCTACCTGATAGGCATAATAAGGGTAAACCACCCAATCGATATTCTCCAGATGTAAAGGACCGCCTGTCTCGATGTCCTATTGCAGACTATATGTCTACCAAAAGGCTGTCCACACCACTACAAGCCTTCGTGTCCACGGTTTCTTTAGTTCAAGTTCCAAACAGAGTTGAAGAAGCAATGAAGAATCCGAAATGGCTTCAAGCCATGGAGGCAGAATGAAGGCATTGGAGAAAAATCAAACTTGGAAACTCGTGGAACAACCAAAGGAGAAAAAGTCAGTTGGATGTAGGTGGGGGTGAGTTTGGGTCGGTTTCACTTTGATTTCGGTTTTTGAAGTTGGTTTTTTTTTGGAATAGAAAATCCAAAACCAACCATACTTATAGTTGGTTCAATTTCGGTTTTTCATGTTCGGTTTTGGTTTTTATTCGGTTATCCAATTTGTAACCGAAATTACCCAACTTCTAAATGAACTCCAAAAAGCCCAAACATCAAATTATAACGAAAAGTTGCAATAATTACACAAAAAATAACTCTGAATGGTCTAATATCCAGATAGTTATCAAAAAATAACTTTGGGGAATTGCAATGCCTTGGTACTTTTTAAACAAGCCATAAATATCATCATTTAGCAAGGTAAAAAAAAGGGATAATTTCAGAGGAAAAATAAAAATTGAAAAAAAAATTTGGGAAAAAAAGGTTAATTTCATAATCTATCAAATAAAAAAGGAAAAAATTAAGATGAAATATTAAAAATTAGAAGAAAAATTAAAATTAAAAGAATTAAAAAAACATTTATTATCTCATAAAATGCAAATAAAAATTACAAATAATGGGAAAAAAATGTATTAGTGACCAGAAAAAAATGGTAGTAAAAGAAAAGAATAATTTCAGAAGAAAAATAAAAATAAAAAAAAATCAAAATTGCACCGAGTGGGGATCGAACTAGGATGACGTGATCAAAAGCCAGGTGCTCTGCCGTTGCACTACGACGGCACAACTTAGTATATAAGTAAAAAGGATTAATAGTAAAAAAACCGTTGGTTAACCGACGATTTTTTTACAATTATATAAACCAACCGAATCGAACCGACCCAACTACAAGTCGGTTCGATTTCAAACCGATCCATTAACTAAAAAACCCAACCCATCTCAATCCATTTAAGGTCGGGTCGGCTCGAGTGATTAACTGACCCGCTGCTCACCCCTAGCCCCTAGATGTAGGTGGGTGTTTACAGTCAAGCATAAGGCAGACGACACAATTGAGAGGTATAAGGAGCGACTGGTAGCTAAAGGATGCACACAGACTTATGGAGGGGATGATCAGGAAACACTCTCTCTTGTTGCGAAGTTAGACACTATAAGACTGTTGTTATCTCTAGCTGCAAACTTGGATTGGCCTTTACATCAATTTGATGTGAAGTATGCATTTCTTCATTTAGACTTAGATTAGGAGATCTATATGGAGCTTCCACTTGGATACAGATGCACAAATCAGTCGAAGGTGTGTAAGCTGGAAAGATCATTGTATGGGTTGAAATAGTCCCCTCGTGCATGGTTTGGTCGCTTAAGCTCAGTTATGAGAAAGCATGGATACTCCCAAAGTAATACAGATCATACTTTGTTCTTAAAAGGTGCTCAAGGAGGGATGACAGCTCTTATCACATATGTAGACGACATGATTATTACAGGCATTGATAGTGTAGAGATTATGAAATTGCAGGATTTGTTATCTAGAGAGTTTGAGATGATGAACTTGGGAGGTCTGAAATATTTCCTAGGAATCGAGGTTGCTAGGTCGAAGGAAGGGATTTTCTTATCTCAATGGAAGTATGTTATTGATCTTTTAACTGAAGTGGGAATGTTAGATTGCAAGCCTTCAAACACTCCTATGGTGCAAAACTGTAAGCTTGGAGAGTACCCTGATCAGACGCCTACTAATAAAGAGAAATACCAAAGTTTAGTAGGTTGATTGATTTATTTATTATATACACATCCTGATATTACTCATGCAGTAAGTGTGGTGAGCCAATTCATGCATGCACCTTGTGAGGATCATACACATCATTTGATATTTGAAATCAACCCCAGGAAAGGGGTTTCTATTTGCAAAAAAAGGCCACCTTGAAGTAAAGGGATAAACAGATGCAGATTAGGTTGGAAGTGTAACAGACAGGAGGTCTACATTAGGGTGTCTTACATTTGTGGGAGGCAACCTCTTTGCATGGAGAAGTAAGAAACAAAAGGTTGTAGCTCGGTCTAGTGCAGAAGCTGGATTCAGAGGTGTAGCACAGGGGTTGTGCGAACTTTTATGGCTTCGGAAGCTGATAACCGAGCTCGGGTATCCACTAGGTTTGGAAATCAAATTGTTTTATGATAATAAAGTAGCCATAGATATTGCTCATAATCTAGTTCAGCATGACAGAACCAAACATGTGGAGATTAACAGACACTTCATTATAGAGAATTTGGATGGAAAAGAGATCCGGTTACCTTTTGTCAAGTCCGAAGACTAGTTAGCAGATATATTGACAAAGGCTATATCAAGTAGAGATTTTCATTGCTCACTTGTCAAGTTGGGTATCAAAGACATTTTTTCACCTACTTGAGGGGGAGTGTTGGTGTGAGCTGATTAGGGAATTGCTATATTAGATTAGGGAATAGTTTCTCTTAATTGTGAATATTGTGTTACCATATTTGTAGTTCAAAACTTGTATATATATCTCTATGAGATATTAAGTTTTTTATGTGAAAGAGAATGAATATCTTTTCTGCAGACTTTTTTTTTTCTACATAATTGTCATTAGATAATGAGAGTGTGTCAAATATAGCCACCAACCTGTCTTTGCTTCTTGAATAAGAAAAAGAGATGGCTGAAAGCATACCTAAAATGATGATGGATCTTGAAAGGCATTGATTTTGGAGAATTGGAAAAGGAGAAGAGATTTAGGTTAGAAAATAAATGGGCAAAATTGTCCTTTTGAAAGTAGGCATGACTTGAGTGGCTCGTGATGCAATGATTCCTTCAGGATAAATGCTTAGGATAGACAGAAGAGCAACTTTGATAGCTTTTTGTTGTTGAAAGGTGAAATTTTGAGTGTAGGAAATTAGAGGGCAAAAACCAAACAAATTTATTTGGTTTAACTTTTAAACAATAACATCAAATTCTCTCTCTCTCTCTCTCCATATATATATATATATATATGAAGATTTCTAATATGTGCGAAGTCACACAGGCCTCTTATGTATGTTTAAAAAAAAATGATAGTGGTGGGGATGGGTTGCGGCGATGGGGTGGTGGGGTAGGGAAGACAACCGGTTTGGTTTGGGTTGTTGTAATGGGTGGATTTTCGATAGTGGTGCTAGTTTTGGGGAGGGTTGCAATGATGGGGTGGGGATGGATTTTTGATGGTGGAGTAGCGATGGGTTGCGGTCGATGGCCCTGCTGGCGATGGTGGTTTGGTTTGGGTTATTGTAGAGAAGGGTAGCGGTGGTGGTTTGGTCTGGGTTGTTGCGGAAAAGGGCAGCGGCGGTGGCGAATTGTTCTAGGTTGTTGCAAAGGGGTGGCTCTGGGTTATTGCAGAGGGGTGTGACACCAGTGGTGAACTAGCTCTGCAGTGTGAGACCTTTTTTTTTTTTGGTTGAAACGACGTCGTTTCCATCTAGGGCGCACACCAGGCCTCTGTGCGCTATTGCACGCAATAGAAGGTCTCTCTCTCTCTCTCTCTCTATATATATATATATATATATATATATATATAAACCAAAAAATCATATTAAAATTTTAATTAATTTAAATTAAAAAAAGGCATTTAATTTCGGGGAAGTTTTTATTTTATGAAACCATCTTTCCATAGATTAAATAAACCCACTTCAATCTATTCAATTTCATATTTAAATTTTCATATGATTTGTTTAACATGGGTTGCATTGCAAAATAATATGCATTTTAGCAAAGAGATGAACTCCACAACATCCCAAAAGTTTGTTAGATCATAACTCAAACAAATAGATACTTAATATGTGTTATGAATCTTAGCATAGGATTGAGTCACAAGGCGATTAATTTAGAAATCTCCTTTTCTTGTGTTCTTAGATCTATCTATTTTGAAGTATAATTCAGCTCATCAAAGGGTTGTTAAAACCTTAGAATTCAATTTAAGAGAGAACTCTTATCTCGGATTTTAACTAAAATTCTGACTTAGGGTTTTATTTGATTTCATGCCTTCTAAATAGGTCTTACAACAATAGAAGACTTATTTTGGTAAGCCTCTTTACAAATAACAACTCCCTAAAAGTAATAATAGGAATAGGAAACTAACTAATAAAAATAACCATACTAATGGGAATAGAAAACTAACTTATAAAATAACAATAATGAGAAATCCTAAATTAATAAAAATAATAATAATGAAGAATCCTAAACTATTCTCTTATCTTCTTTCATGCGTCCACAACCCTCTCGTTGAAAGAGCTTGTCCTCAAGCTCGAGAAAGATTTTCATACTTTTCTAGTAATTCTAGCCTAAACAGTTTTTTGCATTGATGAGTGGACAAGTATGGTTCATCACAATTATAGCATAACCCCTTTAGATCTCCTCTTTGAATTATCTACTCAAGTTAACTGCTTGAAAAATGGAGTTCGACTACTGGATGGATTACAAGGCAGCTGAGAAGACATACCATTATTCTTTGGCTGTGTGGGCACCGAACTATTAGAACCTGATAGATTTTGCAGTTTAAGTTTTTGTTCATAAGCTTGAGCCAAACTCATAGCAGCGGATAAATCTAATGGTTTAAGTAACTAAACGTCCAAGCAAAGAGAATCATCCAGCCCCGCTACTAAAAACCCCCACATGCAAATTTTCAAGAATAAGTTGATCAGCTCTTGCCAACTTTTCTTGAAATTGACATTGATAGAGTTCAACTGTACCAGTTTGTCGAAGGGTGACCAAATCTCCTATGGGATTGTTATTTTCAGGTGGCCCAAATTATTGGAAGCAAGCATCCTTTAACCCTCTTCCATTGATAAAACCATAATTGTGCTTCACCCCAAAGATGAAAACTTGCTTGACCCACCTTTTTTCTTTGAGTATGTGCTGATTCTCAAAAAAATTATTCACAACGATGAGCCCAAATTAAGGGATCATCTTGCATATCATAAGTTGGAAAATCCAACCTAGCATATTGAGGAATTGTGGACTGATGAGTTCCAATCTGTTTGGTGTCATCCTTGTTAGCATTAGGTGCTGGTTGATCCATCGTTGAGGCAACAACACTGCTGGTCTCACCTCTATTGACTATAGGCTTGGTGATACTGAGCCCTAGGCTCGATAATTGTTCTTGAACTATTTGTGCCAACTTTTCACCCGGGCATCGTTCCATTTCAGCAAACATGGAGTCGATGAGAGCTCGTCCTTCTTGTAAGAGGTCTCTAATGTTGTCATCCATTGTGTTTGGCTCTAACACCAAAATGTTATGAATCTTAGACTAGGATCAAGTCACAAAGCAATTAATTGAGAAATCTCTCTTGTATTTTTAGATCTATCTATTTTGAAGAATAATTTAGCTCATTAAAGGAAGGTTGAAATCTTAGAATTCAATTTAAGAGAACTCTGATGTCGTATTTTGACTAAAATTCCGACTTAAGGTTTTATTTGATTTCATGCCTTTTAAATAGGCAAGACCAATTACAACAATAAAAGACCAGTTTTGGTAGGCTTCTTTAAAAATAATTACTCCCCAAATGTAATAATAGGAATAGGAAACTAAATAATAAAAATAACAATATTTTGGGAATAGGAAACTAACTAATAAAAGAATGATAATGAGAAATCCTAAATCAACACAAAGATGGCATATGACTACTTCCGACCTCATAAGAGTAGAGTAGTATAGAGCTTGATTGCATGGAAGGGATGGATTCCCCCCAAATTTTCCTTCATCACTTGGCTTGAGGTCTATGGTAAGTTTTCTACCTTGGATGGACTTCTGTTTCTACATCAAACCTTTACATGCATGAGGATAAGTCATACATGCATCTATTTTTCACTTGTCCTTTCACTCAAGTCATGTGGGACAATATACGAACATGCATAGAAGTAACTGGAAGCATATCTACCCTAACTTTGAGTATCAAGTGGATCAAGAAAGAGGATAGAAGTAAGACTTGGATATCGAAGCTTAAACTGTTAGCTCTTATAGCCACTATCTATTTTGTATGGAAGGATAGGAATTACTTGATTTTTCAGGGCTTTAAGCCCAATGTTGCATCTATTTGCTTACGAATCAAAAAACATTTACATGAGATACTTTATGCCTTGTATCCTTATGTTTTGATCCCTTTTGACATAAGCAGTTAGTTCTAGCTAGTTATTGTACAGAAGCCCCCGGATATGCCCCGAATATTTTATATATTTGATCTATACCTAAGACACATTTATATTTCGATAAAAAAAAATTAATAATGAAGAATCCTAATTATTCTCTTATCTTCTTTCCTGCTTCCACAAGTATGGTCCAGCAGAGCAGTGACAAAAAGTGGCCGTTAGTCACATCACAGCCATGAATCATGTTTAAAGTTCAATATTCAGCTCATATATACTTGAAGAAATACCACAAGTACCTGAGCATTTCATTACCTGATCAACAGTATCCAGACACAGAAACATAATTCTGCAAACCCCTTAGATATCTATAACAATGACCAAAACATTTCACCTATTGGAGCAGCAGATTGTGGATCGTAAGTCTCAGTTTTCAAAGGCATTAAGGGGGTCCTTTGGATCAATATCAGACATTATCAGTGGGAGATAATAAGGCAGAGTTTCCAAACTCAGGCCTTTTTCTTTCAGCTTCTCAATCACTTCTTCGAAAACGATCTTGTTCCCTTCAGGAGTAAGGTGCAAACCATCGCTGCATATAAAAGCACAGAAAAGATCAGGATAACACTCGTTAATTTATATATATATATATAACACGGAATGTTGAGTCATATTCAGTAACTGAACAATTTTCAGGAATGCTGATATCCCCATAATCAGAACATGGGATAATCCAACACATTCTCAGAAGTGATATTAGTCAGCAGGAGAAAGGCTTGAAAGAATTTTGAGTTTTCACATTGAAAGTACCAGAAATCAGTATTCATTGGCAGCTAATGAGTAACAAAATGTTTCCGAAAAGATGATTTTGCATTTCATTTTGAAGTGTAGTGGATCATTGGCAAAAGATGGAAGTTTAGAATGAAAATTAGAAACAAAATGAAGGGAATACTTCAAACAAGCCTTCTGCCAGCCAGAAATTTGCTGCATCTTGGTCCAAAGATCTATTGCAGAAATTTGACATTCTGAGGCAACAGCAAGACAAGCTTTAGCATAAGAACCAGCAGATTCATTTGTCCTCTCAGCGAGACCTGAATTGTCCCCAGAAAATGGATATCTGCAACTCAAAAAAGAAAAAAAGATGGATATTAGTCACACAAACTTTTTTCCAGGGGTAAAAACTTGAGCATACATATAGATCAAGTAGGAGAATATGAAGTTTACAAGCGGCGCCCATCTTCATCAATTGGTGGAGGTGTGATGAGCAGAACATGAGTTGTAGGCCACCGTTTCTGAAACACATCAAATAGATGATTAACTAGAGTAGCAGATGAGTGCAAAAGGAGGCGATCAAAACTATAACTAGAAAGCTTCCTCTAGCAATTATCCTGGAAATTGCCTAAATGTGCCCAATAGAGACCTTTCTCAGCATGGAGATGAAAAAGCATGCACCAAACTTATTCATTGAGGGTTTTTTTCAGTACAATGAGGTATTATTTTTGGTTCTAGAGTTTTGTTTGTAGGGGAGGAGACATATCGGAAGAGATTCTTTTCAGTAACGAACCTTAAAACTCAATTTTGATCTCAATCTTTGTGTTTCTATCTGCGATTTCTCAAACTACCTCTTTCCCATCTAAGCGTGTCTTGTGAGATGATATCATGGTTCTCTCTACTCTGCAAACTCTGAGAGGTCACAAACTATCCAATCACTCACCATGTTCCTAACAAGATTGTTATATGACTATCACTCACACCACTAAGATGACTAACATGAGAAGTCCAAAGCAGTCCAAGATGTTCAGTACAAGCGAGATTAGGAAACAAACTATATTGTTGAGAAACAGGAGACCATTGAAATGGCTAAGTACAAAACAAAATTTATTAAAATCAAAAACAGTGAAAATGAGGATAGGCTAATCTTGAATTGTTAAAGCTGGGTTGGTGGTGAAGGGTGTGATTGTAAACTTAAGTTCCTAAGATGATCCACTTTGGTTCAGGTTTACAGTGTCCCTCAGAAGAACAGTATCTCCCAAAGGTTTCCCAAATCCAAACAGAAATATCAGTAAACATATGTACATTCCGATGAGCTAGATTTTTCCAGATGAACCAAGTATACTTTTTCTATATCTATAGCTGTCTCATCCAGTTTATGCATGATTCTAGAGGATTTTCTTTAATGATAAGGCTTAAACAGAGCAATGCAAGTGTCATATCCAACCTTTTCTGACCATAACGCACATCAAAGCAGCCTATCCTGAGATATTTATGCATTTCACTATTAGAAAAGAGAAGAGAGGTGTTAAAAGTCTACTTCCTTCTCTGAGGTGGCAGCTTTGAACCCTAACAAGATGAGGCGGTCCATTTTGAGCTCAAAGGACCAGTAAGGTTAGTGGAATGTAACCAGGATGGTCAAAAGTTAAAGTGTAATCCTGCTTAATTTCACATAAAGAATGTTTATTATTGTCCACGCAATGCATACTAATAAAGCATTCACTTGGTGAAATCTTACATTGCCTGGCCCTATTTAATGCAAGGTCATAATCATAGCAAAAATGGTCCACATTTTACATAAAAATCTAGCTGCAGAAAACATAAATTATTGGTGCAGGCAACAATGACGATTATGTTTTAAGATGAGAAAGGTCGTCATGATGCGATGCAATTGAGGCAAAGGCCTCATAAATTCTAAGTAAAGAAGGCTAAGAAAATGACAGGGCACTCCATGCACAGCATTCTTTAGCAGCAAAATAGTTCTAAAATTAGGCTAGTGGCAAGCAACAATAGTGACAACTGGGCCTCATGCAATCACTTTTTTGTTTAGCACCACCATCCATAGTCCCACCAGCTCCATAGCACAAACCTGCAGCCTCATGCTTCCTAATTCATTTCATGATATTCATTGCTCACCTTTTCACTTGCATATCATATAAAACATAATCGAAGCTCTACATGACCTTAAGATACTAGTGCTCCATCCATTGTGACTGCTTTAATTAATTCCGATAGGCACCCAAGATATATTAGTGCTTTTAAGGCCGTTCATTCAGTCCTGTGAAAAAAGAAAAAGCAAGAATCTCCAAGACAGTATAAGTTACCTGGTATAATGATACTTAGAGAAAAGGACCCCTGGAATCATAATTCTCTTCAGGGAGCTCTGGTTTATAGACAGAAGTGGATCGAGAAATTCTTTTTCCTTGGGTCAGGAAATCAGATCAAAGGAATATCTTAGATCAGTTCTTTTATATAAGACATAAATGTAATTGTCCCTATGTAAGGTCCATCCTTTAATCATCATGGTTTCTAGATTCAAACATTGCAGCAGCACAGCAAACTGGTTTAATCCCGAATACCTACCATACAGTCAATCAAATTGGTTGCTTCATTACCATTTCATTGAACAAGACAAGATTTAAGTACTACAAAATTGAGAATAAAAAGATGTATGTCTCGTTCTTAAATGTTCGACAGAGAAGCAAATAACCATGTTCTAAGGAAAAAAGGATCACAAACTAACACTATTCCATTAGAATTATTGCCCTTCAAGACAGAAAAAGAAAAACTTTGCAATCTGTTCTTGTTAGATAGAAGTAACAATAGATAAATCAAAAAAAAAAAACATCCTACAACAACTATAGGACAAAGGAATATACATCATGTCAAGATTCACTTCCTCCTGACATTTAGTCATGGATAGTTTTATAGAATTGAAATCTTTGTGGCACTCAAATAAAAATTTCTCCCTATATCGTGCCTAACCTAAGACTACATAATAGGATAGCGTATGATAATCCAAAATTTAGACCCAGATTGAGTAGGTAATTTTACTTACAAGTTTAAGCCAACTCTTTTAAACCCTGCAAAATCACAAAGCACAGGTAATACACTAATCAACTCCTACTGTAGTAAGCCCTTCACCGCAATCCCTTTGACAATGCGATGTAACACATTATAGCCCCTATAGAAGAGCCTGATCTCCATGTATGATACTATATATATATATAGATATATATATATATATATATATAAGTGGATGGTGCTTACACAAAACACGTGTGCTTATGACAGACAGAAGATCTCGAGGAAGCCTTTGTATGGGGAGGTGCACGTGCGATGGAGGAGAAAGGAAAGGACGCAGTATCTTTACCTTGAGAAAGGAAACCATGGACTTGAGATTTTCCCGGTACTCGGCAAGAGGCACGTGCTGAAAGCCAGAAGATCGATCTGGAAGGGAGGCATCGTTGGCACCAAAGAACACCGTCACTGCCAGCGGCGTGTGTCCGCCACTCTCCTTGGCTGGAAACACCTTTTCTATCACTTTTAAAGCCCACCTGGTGTTATACCCACTATACCCTCTTAGCACCACATCAACCTAAACCATGCATATCATATCTCAAAACCCTTTGAAGACATAGACAACTACTTAGTAATTTGAAAGCACTTTATTTTTATTTTTAATTAATTTTATCTTTTACCGTGCGAGCGAAGTGGTTGGTAAGGGAAGCACCCCAGCCACCATCACGAAAGGACATCTCAGTGATGGAGTCCCCAAAGAGATAAATCTTTGGTCTCATTTTCAGTGATCTTTCTGTTCTGAACTCTCAAAAAAAAAGTCCTCAAAAATCTGGCTTTCGCTCGAGCGTTTGTTCTAATCCTGAAATGGAAAAGAAAAAAAAAAAGGCAGTAATAATAATTTGTAATAATATTATCATTGCAATGAGAAGTTGGATATAAATTTAAGTAAAGAGAGCCTGACTTTATTACATCATGAATAATCCATCAGAAAAGGTTAGTACCACGTCCTTTGGGAATTCAGAAAGCTGCAGGCAGAGAGAGAGAGAGAGAGCAGTACTTACTGAAGGAGAAGGACTATAATGGAACACTGGATCCGGAGCGGCAGACGGACGCAGCAGGCAGCAGAGATCGGGATACGTTGGAGTCGCTTTGTTATTTCTGTATGGGAAATGGGCAAAAAAGAGCCAATAGTAATAATTTGGTTGCTTCTGGCAATCCAGCTTTATAAGATACAACCAAAAAATGATCATATACGAAGAGAGTCAGTGACCCACTCATATTTTTTCCATTTCTTTGCTCACTTGGATGATTTTCTTAGATTAAATTTTGCAGTTCTTGATTTAATAGTTTAACAATATTTAGATTATAAATAAGTTATAATTAAATTGAATACATTTTTTTATTTTTATAATAAAATTTATTAGCTAGAAATAGAAATTTACAATATTAATTATATTTAAGATCTTAATTATTAACAAATTTTTTATTATGAAAAGTCAAAAGAACTAATTTAAAATGACATTTTATGATAATATTTAGTATTATTCTTTGTGTTTTTCAACTCTCCAAGATCTTGGATCTCGGCTACTTATTTAATAAGGTTAATATATGGAGCATCATAACTTACCAAGATCTTGGATCTTGGAGTCACCTAAATTGTTAAACATTAGTATTAAGTATCATTTAAAATCAAATTAATTTAGGAATTTTCAAATTGGATCGACCCCAGGTCCTGAAATTTAACTTACCTAATTTTGCTCTTTGAGCCAATTTATAGAAAGGCCATCAGACCAGCTAGCTTGGGAGTTTTTATGGGAAGAGAAAAAAAGAGTAAGTTTAAGTTAGGAGAGAAAGAACATGAGGTGTTTCGTGAATAATATTATTTGAGAGTTTTATAAAAAGAAAAAAGAAGGATGTTTTTTCATTTGGGAGTAGGAAAAAAGAGAAGAGAAGATAAGATTGTAATTTTATTGAAATAACCTTTCGTATTTAAAAGTTAAGAATATAGGATAGTATTAGAGGAATAAAATGGATATTTCATATTTTAAATAAAAATGGTCACTTCCTTTCTCTTCAAATCATCTCTTTAATAGGAGAGATCCACCGGCACTCCAAATCGTCTAACTTCTCTCTTTTTCTCTTCTAAATAAACTACCAAACATAAGAAATCTTTTATTCATCCTCTCACTTCTCTTCTTTTCTTCCCATTTCTCTAACATGTCTATATAATTAAATCTAACATGTCATTATTTTCTTTTCTTTTGTTTTTTCCATGTCATTTAATTTTTGCCTTGTTGGATGTCAAGTTGTAATTTAAAACATATTTCGCGTTTAAAAGTGGTGCATATCTTGTCCAAACGGCAGTGTGATGGCCAAATTGACTATTTTCACAAAGTAAAATAGTTAAATTGATTAGAAGTTCAATGGTCAAATTGACTATTTCCGCAAAGTAAAATAATTAAATTGACTTAATTGCAAGTTTAGTGTCCAAATTGATACTTATACCAATATAATAGTATTAGAAGACTAAAATAGGTATTTCACATTTTAAATAAAAATGATAACTTCCTTTCTCTCCAAATCATCTTTTCTCTAGGAGAGATTCTCCATCACTCCAAATTGTCTCACTTCTCTCCTTTTCTCTCCTAAATAAACTCCCAGACAAGAAATCTTTCATCCATCCTCTTACTTCTCTTCTTTTCTTCCCATTTCTCTCCTCCCAAACTAGTGCTAAGTCCAAATCCTTATGGACGCTTTTATTGTTTGAAAATTTTTTATTAATACTTGTATTGTTTTGTGAAATTTCACTCTAAAAATATATTTAATGTAAGAGAATGAATATCTAGTTGTAGATACATAAAAAATTAAAATAAATACATCCAATCTACTTAAAAGTAAGTATATGTGTGTGTGTATATTTATATATAGTAATATATATAAATATATATATATATATATATAGAAATGCTATGAAAAGCAATTGGAGCGCAACTGTCAAAACGACGTCGTTTTGATAGTGAAATAAGTGGATTTGAAGGATATATATACTCAAATCGACATCGTTTTGGCAGTTGCACTCCAACAGTTGCTTTTCATAGCAATTATATATATATATATATATATATATATGATAGTGTATGCTACATAGCACTTGTTAGAGCACACACTAACAAGTGCTTCAATTAAGTCTCTAACTATCAAAGTTAACGGTTAGTTATTAAGGAAAAATAAATTCTTCTATAAAAAATTATTTTTTCAAATATTTTTTATAAACTAAACCCTAAAAAGATACACTAAACCCTAGAGGTATTTGATTAAATTTTAATTAATTGTTTTAAAAAAATAAGATAGTGGACCGTTAATTTTGACTATTAGAAATTTAACTGGAGCACTTATTAGTGTGTGCTCTGTAACACACACAAACATTTCCATAAATATATATATATATATATATTTATATATATATACATACATATGATAATGCTATAAAGTGCACTAGAGCACTTGGTATGAAGTGCGATGTTAAGTTTCTAATTGTTAAAGTTAACAGTCAATATTTCAAAAAAATAAAATC
>JAOXNR010000030.1:7318135-7331726 GCA_028571225.1 Parsonsia alboflavescens
ACTTGGTATGAAGTGCGCTGTTAAGTTTCTAATTGTTAAAGTTAACAGTCAATATTTCAAAAAAATAAAATCTTCAATAAAAAATTATTTTTTGAAATATAATAATATAATGTCCTAAAAGGATAAACTAAACTCTATGAGTACTGGATCAAATTTATTAATTTTTTAAATAAAAAAGGTTAACTATTAACTTTGATTGTTAGAGATTTAACAATACACTCTATAGGATTTTCATATATACATACATATATATATATATATAGAGAGAGAGAGAGAGAGAACTAATGGTGTGTGCATTGCTGCACATCAAATTTGAGTGCGATGTTGCAAAACGACGTCATTTTGTCCCGTTTCAAAAAAAAAAAAAAGAACCAGTTCTTAGCAAGCATAACGATGGCATCGACAACTAGAGCAGAGCGAGCACTGGCAACGGTGCCTCCCCTGCCACCTACTGCCATCGCCACCACCCTCGCCCAAGCACCCCACTCCGGCATCCCTCGCAGCACCACCACCACCAAAGTTTCTTTGCACCCATCTCTCGCACCTCTGATTACTCCTAGATCTGCACCATTTCTCGTAGGCACTCTCGCACTCATTTAGATGTATTTGATTAAAAATTATTGCAATAACATATATTTATATCTTTAAAAGACTAATAAAAAAAATATAAATATAATATCTAGTTAGATTTTTAAAACACTATTAAAATTTTATTATTTAAAATTGATTTATTTTATTTTCATTTTATATTATTCTAACATTAAAAATCAGGTGCATTTAATATATTCATTCATGTATTTTGCATAATTTATTTAAATAAAAAGATATAAATCCATCGAACCAAATCAAATCAAATACTTTCCAAAATTTTCAAATCGAAATATTTAATTTGAATTGAAAAATACTCAAACTCAAACCCAAACCCACACCCAAACAACACCTAACGAACCCCCATGTACACCCCACGCAGAGTTAATTAGCATTTCCGTGTATTCAAACCCTAATTTAGATTTAGGAGTACCACATGAGAGAGCCCAAGATCCTGTCGCTAGATTTCAAGTGTCAGTTAAGATAAATGTTCCTTCGGTGATGCGTTAGAAAGCAAGCCCACCATCGTTTTTACTTTTCCGAGCAAAGGGAATGGCCCGTTGACAATCTTCGGCCCTTACTTTTTATTTTCTCTTATATTTTTAGAAATGAATTTTCAGCCAAAGACATGGTGATATTTTTTCTGTTTCACCCAAAGATCCAGTTGAATTCGGATACATTTATGCAGTAACATTTGGAAATACAAAGAAGTAGCCAACCAATGTCCAAATGTCCTAGATTCATATCCAAGAAGAATATCCCGCCAACAGAAAATTTATATTTCTCTAATTCACTCTCCTCTGCTCTTCAACACTATATAAATTCCGAGTGCCCCATCCATGGCCAAAAGATTCATTCCCAGATTATCAAAACTGGGTTTAAGCCCAATCTCAATATTTCCACCAAACTCATTATTCTTTATATTAAGTCTTCATGCTTGTCTTATGCACGCCACTTGTTCGATGAATTGCCACAACAAACTTTATCTGCTTATAATTATATGATTGCGGGGTACATAAGATATGGGTTCACGGGGAAATCTTTTGACTTGTTTCGAAAGTTGACCGGTTCGAGTGAAAAGCCTGATGGTTATACATTTTCAATGATTTTGAAGGGCTCTAGCTGTGATGATGTATCATCAGGTTGCCCACGCACAGGCAAAGAGGTGCATGCCCAAATAGTGAAATCTGGAATTGAGGGCGACGATGTCCTATACACAGCATTAGTTGACTGGTATATGAAGAGTGGGAGCGTGAACTATGGGAGGAAAGTGTTTGATTTGATGTTGGAAAAGAATGTAATTTGTTCCACGTCGATGATCACCGGTTACATGAACCAAGCTTGTGTTGAAGAAGCTGAGGACGTCTTCAGAAAAACCAAGGACAAAGATGTGGTAGTTTTCAATGCAATGATTGAGGGTTATAGTAGATCAGTTGAAACTGCCAAGAGGGCAATACAGGTATTCATAGATATGCAAAGGTTGGATTTCAAGCCCACAATATCAACCTTTGCAAGCATTATTGGGGCTTGTTCGATATCATCAGCATTTGAAATAGGTCAGCAAGTCCAAGTGAAACTCATGAAGACTGAGTTCTTTACTGATATTAAAATGGGGAGTGCTCTTCTAGATATGTACTCAAAGTGTGGGAGAACAGAGGATGCAAGAAGAATTTTTGACCATATGAATGAAAAGAATGTGTTTTCATGGACTTCCATGATTGATGGATATGGGAAAAACGGTTACTCTTATGAAGCACTTGAGCTCTTCAGCAGAATGCAGTTGGATCTTTCTGTCAAGCCCAACAATGTTACATTTCTCAGTGTTCTCTCTGCTTGTTCTCATGCAGGACTAGTTACAGAAGGATGGGAGATCTTTGATAGGATGGAAAGAGAGTATCTCGTGAAACCAAGGATGGAGCACTATGCTTGCATGGTAGATCTATTGGGCCGTGCAGGAGATCTTAACGAGGCACTAAAGTTTGTGATGGAAATGCCTGAAAAGCCTAATTCCGACGTTTGGGCAGCATTGCTTAGTTCTTCTAGATTGCATGGTGATGTAGAAATGGCTGATTTTGCAGCCAAAGAACTTTTCAAGTTAAGCACTGAGAACCGTCCAGGGGCATATGTTGCATTATCTAACACGTTGGCAGAGGCTGGAAGGTGGGACAATGTTAGTGAACTTAGGGAGTTAATGAAAACAAGAAGGATATCAAAAGGAACTGGCTTCAGCTGGATTGGGAGCGGTGGTGGACTAGAATCTTTTCATACTGGACGGCAGTTGTAGCTGTTTGCTTGCTGTGGTAGGCCTTTCCCCATTTACATACACATTAGCATCACCTTTTCTTTCTATTTTAAAATAGAATTTAAAAAAGTGACAAATGAAGGGAAGGGGAAAAAAATCATGAAGCAAAATTTTAAAATTTCTGTATGGCTTATTTTGAGCACTAATATACTTCTGAGTTCTGAGAGCTGATCACTAGTGGTTGATTCTTATAAATTGTACCTATATATGTCTATTTCTCCCTGTTCTATTCACGTTATTCTAATTTTATGTAGTCCAAAAATCCTTTTCTGGAATTGGGTTGATTCTGTGCAAAAAATGGGATTTGTTTCACTTCAGCCCAGAGAACATGAATAAATTGGAAGAGAGGGTTTTCATTGGTTTTGCTGATAAAGAATGAAAAGCAAAATGAAGGGACAAACAGAGAGACATCTAGAATGATTCATGATTTTGGTGGGTTTAGTACTGCCTGTCATGTCCAGGTAATTTCCCTTCAAAGTCGTATCAGATGCTAGAGATTTGGGTGGCTTAAGATGAATCACTTTCTAGATGATATGGAATTTAAGCTATGCATTTCTCTTCTTGAAATGAAATTTTGAATGTCATGAATTTAACCTAGATTTGAACAGCCTTTTTGATACTGTTATATCTTGTATTCTCATGAGTCTTTCTCATATGGGTTGTAGAGACTCAGAGTAAATGAGGCTTTGGTCCCTTCGAAACATTAGAACAAAGGGTCTTGATTGCATGCATTGGTGTGGAACTAACATTTGTCTTTGAATATTGAACCTTTTGAACTGAGCAACTGTTCGCTTTGTATCTTAGACCTGGCATTTTCCGGTTTTATCAAAATTCCTGCCTGTACACTTCTGCTTCTATCCCAAGACTGACAAGATAGAATTAAGATTCTCCAAGTCATCTTCTGATTTCTAAGGATAAAATAGTTTCTAGAAGATGCCTCTGAAATGCATTGGGAATGATGATCAGTAAATAGAAGCTGTCACTTTAAACAGTCCAATCAAGTAAAATTCATTGGTTGCTTTATTCTTCTTTTGTGTAGTTGTGTAGGATCGAAATATCGTGGTTAGAAGTCAGTCAGATTACATTCGAAACTAGAGCAAAAAACTAAAACTTCTCCGATTGATATCTTTGTCCAGATGCAAAACTAAAAAACTGAAATAGAACTGCAGGGTTAAGCAACTAGCCTGCACGAATTAAGTTAATTTTGGGCTTGAAGGAATCTGGAGCATCCTTGCTTCTTGTCAGTTTATTTTTACTCTTATGTTTTTAAAATCAAATTTAACAAGAATGCAATTAAGAATTGGCATCTTCCTTTTAAATTGGACCAACTTTAGCAATGTGGTCTTTCTTTGTTAGCTCTGGAGGTCTAAACAAAAATTCAAAATGTGCTTACAGCAAGAATTTTTCAGCTGGAAATTCCTTGGTTATTGATGTAGCTTGTTTAGTGGAATTTGGAGAACTATTCACATCATTGAGACTGCACTGACTCCACAAGGAGAATGCCCTTAGAAGAGTTTCTTCCACTATCTTCTGAAATATGGATGGCCACATGCACAAGTCAGCCTTACCTTACTGATACAAAAGCTCCGGCAGTAAATGATGCTGATTTTGGAAAGTCAAGTTTGATGCTTGTGATAAACCACAAAACTGAAAGAGCACAGCTGAGGTTAGTTTGGTCTTCTATATTTCATGGTTGTCTTACTTGTTACTGTGGTATAAAGGAAAAATGCCTCTGAACCCAAACTGGATCATGCGTTGCCTAGTCAAAATTGAACACATGAAACAATATGATTATGCTTAGACTTTTCCATGCCTTGATTGTACAAATCTGATTTGACCCTGCGGCTTAAAATTCTTGGCTTTCACCATTACTCCAAAGCTGTATGTCCTTTCGGTGTTGGATAGTTTGGTTTTACCAACTCACCTTTTAATGTCTTGGAGGCTTGAAATTTCAGACTGACTAGGGTCAATAATATGCGTTTATAGGTTTGTATAGTTTCCAAGGTTATCTCTTTATTACTCTGAGATACAAATAGATGCGACTATTGTGTGGACGCTGTCGATTGGCAAGGTCTAGAACTCATTTGGTTAGACTAATGGGTATTAAAAACTTCCTTAACCCAAAAAAAAAAAAAAAATTCTAAAAGAAAATCTCTTTAATATTGTGACAGCCTAGTAAGAATTTTGATGAGAAAAACAAGAATTGCAGGCTAATGTCAAAGTTAATAAATAATTTTGGTCAAACGATGAAAGTTTTGTTTTAATACTTGTCACTTTCCGAGAACTTCAACGTCCTCTTCCAAATCACATGGACGCTAGCGTGTAGCCAAATCACATGTTACAAATTAGAAATGTTGCCCTAGAAATAATATAAAATCCCTCTTAGATTAAGAAATGTATTAATGATCTTTTTTCATAAGAAATATAAGACTGGCCATCTAGCTTATCTAAAATAACTTCAAGAAAAATAGACCATCTTCTGGTTTCTTTCCGTGCTGGCAAATTGATTTTTAAAACTGGTGCCTGATGCACTTCCTATTCTTTTATGTTGTTTTTCTAAAAGATTTGGGGGTTGTTTGTTGTTTTCAATATGTAATAATAAAGATGTTTAATTATTTGTTTAAACATTAATGTTCAACATTTTGTTGATCTATTCTATTCTATTTTATAGTTAATTTGTTCCTTAAATTAGTTTGAAGTTTGAAGCAAATACTCATTGATCCGTAATTTAATATCATGATTTCACCCCTTACTTCAGGAAAATGTTTCTTTGGTTGATGTTGATCTCGAAATGCAATGAATAGATGTCATACAAGATGTTGAAGATGATTAAAACTGAATTTTTAACCATTTAGTTTACCTTCCTACTGAGACTCGAGGGGTAAAAAATACTAAGTCAACTGAATTCTATGCGAAAAGATGACCATTAATTAATACTAATACAATATTCTGAGTGAGAGAAAGTTAAAGAGAAGATGCTCTCAACTTGGAGCCTTGGCCAAATTCTCTTTGGCCATCTTTGAGTGCTTTTTCAAGTTGGAATTGATTATGCTCTTTGAGTGGGTTATTCTTAATTAATTTGCTGCTGTAGTTGTTGTGGATTAACGATTAAGATCTATCCTTTTCAAGCATTCAAGAGGAGTTATTGTCGGTTCAAGGAGTGGCTGCCATTACTGTCTTCACCAACCTCCTAATGCGGGAATTATTCTGCGTTTGAGGTTAGTTACTTCAGCTCCCTTCTCCTTGGTTTTCAATTCGGTTTCCCTTCTACATTTCTTGCATTGTTGGGTGTTGAGGCGTGACGGTACGGAGTTAAACTGGAGTCTAGGGGACTGGTTTCTGTGTAGAAAGGTTGGTAGAGGTATTGGGTAGTGCTAGGTGGTGGTTGGAAGCGATTGATTTGTACTGGAATTTATCGAGCAGTGTTTTACTTGGAGAAAACTGGGCAGAAATCAATTGGGCTATTTAAGTTCTTGAAGTTGTTTATTATCCAGACGAAGAAGGAAGACAACCATCCGCTGTGTTTGATCCATTCGGGCTGCACATTGGACAGTGGTGCATTTTTTCTAAGACCATCTGCCATGACCTTCGCACTTTGAATTCAAATTTCCCTCTTCTGTTGGCAGGACCACAGAGAAAAAGAATAAAAGTGGGCCAAAAATTTATAAAAATTTGGGCCATGGAAAAGCTCACTCGACAATCCAAGGGAAAGGTATTAAAAATTCTAGGCTGGAAGATCAAGTAACCAACAGCTCCTTGGAAGTGGACCAAGATGATTTATGAAGTTTGGAATTGGAAGCCCTAAAGGATAACCTTGACATTGAGCTAGCTAAAAAAGACATTATTGGGCCTCTTGGAGATGGTCCTATTGTGATGGGTAAGGGAAAGATGGTGGGCTGTCTAGCAGATGGGAAATAAACTAGATTGCCCAGTAATAACATGGAGCAACTTTCTTGTGATCCTAATTTGGCTGAGGGAATAGTGCTGCTAGTTGAGCAAGCAACTGCTAAAGATGGGATTGTTTCTGATATGTCTAAGGCTGGAGCATTGCCTTCGCATGCAACCAATTCACCTATGAAAGATGGATCAGGATTGCAAGATGAAAGACCAGAGAAGAGGACAAAATAGAGGACATGGGTTAGAATTCCGAGGCAAAATCGTGACCTTGACATGGGAATGAAGCTCTCGGTCGTACCACAAGACAGAGAGATTGCAGAGCTAACCATGGAGGATGTGTATAAGTGTCCAAAGTATGGGGCTATTCCTTGATTGGGTATGTTGTGGGGAAGTTTCCGGGAAAGGGAGTGATTGTGGCATTGTGCAAGTCTTGACAAGTACCGTTCAAGATAACGTTCTATGATAGTGGCTGGATCATTTTCACATTTGATAATGAAGGAAATAGAACATTGGTGCAACACAATAGCCCTTATTCCATCTTTGGTTGGCCCTTGTTCTTGAAGAATATGCCCCCCTGTTTTGATTTTAATGCAAGGGAATTGAGGAAGGTGCCTATATGGGTCAATTTTTTGAGGTTGAATGGATAATTTTGGAAGGAATGAGCCTTGAATATCATAGGGTCCACGCTTGGCAAGCCAATTACTACCGACTAAGTTATCAAAAACTTGGGAAAAAAGGAGTATGCCCGGTTGTTGGTGGAGATTGACCTCTTCGAGTCATATAAAAGGGAGGTGCATGTGAGGAACCATACACGGGGGATGTCTTCCTACAAAGAGTTGTCTATGAGTTTGAACTAAAATTTTGTAGTATGTGCAAATGCTTTAGCTACTCCAAGGAGCAATGCCCTACCATGGAGCAAACATATGCCAAAGATGGGGATGATGTCATGGTTGGTGGCGAAGCTTGCACAGGGGAAGCTGAGGGTGGCACGGGTGGTGCAGCGTGCACATAAGCTATCCATGGAGCGGGGAAGGCTGGCCGAGGTGGTTGAGGCCGATTAGCGGCATGTAGTAGAGGCAGAATAGGGTAGCATCAAGGGCTGTTGAGGTAATGGTTGGTGCACCTGCAGCATTCGGATCCCGCGTACCATGCCCAAGGGCGATGGTTGGGGCTCTTGCACAGGCAAGGGTTGGCGCACCACGCCCGAGGGTGCTTGCTAGCACGCCGATTCGGGGAACACCTAGCTCACCATGTCCGGTAGGATCCAAGCAGTTGAACCTAGTTAGGCTACCATGTCAAGTTGAAGGATGCACTCCTGGTTAGGAAGAGGGGACATTAGGTAGGCAGTTGGCGACAGGCAGTGGCGAGGACAGTAGTGGCATGATGACGGGTGACGTGAGACACAACCAGGTCGAGGGTGTAGCGGCCTCTTCCAACACACTCGAAAGGAAAGAGGTGGCTATAGACAAGAGCCAAGATAATTGCTACCCTTAAGACATGACCAAGTAGGAGTGGATTCTATGCAAGAAAAAGACCAAGAATACCAAGAAGGTGTACAAGGCCAAGGATATGGGTGGTGTTAGGGGCGATGCTAAAAATGCAACGGGGTCTCCCCATGAGGATAGCATCTTGGAACAGAAGGAGGTTCAACTTATCCCTGAAATAATAAGGTGTTAAAGAACTTATGGTCAGGCATAAGATGGATATTATGGCGATTTTGGAAACAAAAATGAAGCTCACCACCATTGGGAAACTCATGCTTACTATATTCAAAGGATGGAGTATGGGGAACAACTTCTTTGAGCATCATGGTGGCCGCATCTTATTGTTTTGGAACAAGGCAACGACAAAGATAGACATCTTGATCTCCTACCCTCAATGCATCGGCACAAAAGGTAACCTCCAAAGCCTTCTATGTTACGTTTGTGTATGTCCTTCATTCCATATCTACTAGACGTGCATTATGGGAGTTTTTGGATTCATTAAATATTGTAATACTTCCTTGGCTTGTCTTAGGGGACTTCAATGTTGTTCTTAAAATGGAGGATCGGGTCAATAGAGCGGAGGTGATGCCATACGATGTGAGGGACTTTGTGAATTGTTGTGTGAATAATGGCATGGAAGATGCTGCCTCAATTCGAAAGTTCTACACTTGGACAAATCACTAAGTATGGACAAAGCTTGATAGGGCATTGACGAACAACTCTTGGATAAGTTTAGATATGGACACATTGGCAAACTTTCTTCCAATGACTTACCACTCCGACCACTCTTCTTGCATTGTCAACATTGGTGCCTCTCCTACATATGTAAGATGAAGTTTCAAGTTCTTTAATATGTGGATGGCTCATGAAGATTTCTTGGGGACCGTGGAAGGGGTTTGGAATGGCTCTTGGATTGGAACGACTCATTTTGTCCTTTGCAAGAAGCTTAAGGCCTTCATGCCCCCCTAAAGACCCTAAATGCTCTTAATTACTCTCATATCTCTCATCTAAGGTCAAGTAGGTGGAGAAGGAGCTCAAGATAGCCACATTATTGTTACATGATAATCAAAGGGATAGGTTGCTCTGAGACAAGGTGGTGGACTTGAGAGAGAAGGCCGCAAGGCTATCCAAAGCTGAGAGGTCCTTCTACTCCCAAAAAGCTAAATGCTCCTATCTCAATATGGCGGACAAAAGCACCAAGTTGTTTCGTGACTTGGTGATGGGAGGAATCAAATAGTAACCATTAAGCGAGGGGATGAGTCGGTCACATAAAGTTATAAAGAGGTTGGCATGGAGTTTGTCTCCTACTGTCTTGACTTGTTAGGAACTGAGATAGAGGATATGAGATTGAATGTGGAAGTTTTCAAGACGGGCAACTTGGTGACGGATGAACAAACATCTACACTTTGCATGGACGTGGGTGATCTAGACATCAAGGTCGCTCTTTGGAGTATTAAGGAAAGGAAAGCACCGGGGTTGGACAGGTTTTCTTCCGGCTTCTTTAAGAAGAGTTGGGGTGTGGTTGGTTCCAATGTGTGTAGGGCGATTAAGGAGTTCTTTCATTCTGAGAGGCTACTAAGGCAATTTAACCACTTCGTCATTGCATTGGTGCCTAAGTCGTCTCATGTATAGGTTCCACACGTGCACCTCCCTTTTATATTGCTCGGAGAGGTCAACCTCCATCAACAACTGGGCATACTCCTTTCTTTCCAAGTTTTTGGTAACTTGGTCGATAGTAATTGGCTTGCCAATCTTGATATTCAAGGCCCGTTCCTTCCAAAATTGTCCATTCAACCTTGGAAAGTTGACCCATATAGGCACCTTCCTCAATTCCCTTACATTAAAATCAAAGCGAGGTGGCATATTCTTCAAGAATAAGGGCCTACCAAAGACAGAATGAGGGTCTTTGTGTTGCACCAATGTTCTAATTCCTCTATTATTGAATGTGAAGATGATCCAACTATTATCATGGAATGTTATCTTGAACGGTACTCGTCAAGACTTGCACAATGCCACAATCGTTCCCCTTCTTGAAAATTTCCCCATAACATACCCAATCAAGGAATAGCCCCATACTTTAGGCACTTCATACACATCCTCCATAGTTAGCTCCGCAACCTCTCCGTCTTGTGGCACGATCAAGAGCTTCATTACCATGTTAAGGTCACGGTTTTGCCTCATAATTCCATCTCATGTCCTCTATTTTGTCCTCTCCTCTGCTTTGTCACCTTGCTATCCAGGTCCATCCTTCATGGCCAAAGTGGTTGCACAGAAATTCATTTCTCCAGCTTTAGACATATGAGAAACAGTCCCATCTTTAGCAGTTGCCTGCTCAACTAGCAGCACTATTCCCTTAGCCGAATTAGGATCACAAGTAGGTTGTTCCATGTCATTACTGGGCAGTCCAGTTTCTTTCCTATCTGCTGGACAACCCCCTATCTTTCCCTTACCCATCACAATAGGATCATCTCCAAGAGATCCAATAATGTCTTCTTAAGCCAAACCAATGTTAAGGTCATCCTTTAGGGCTTCCAATTCCAAACTTAATAAATTATCTTGGTCCACTTCCAAGGAGTTGTAGGATACTTGGTCTTTTAGCCCAGAATTTTTAACACCTTTCCCTTGGACTATCGAGTGAGCATTTCCATGACCCAAATTTTTATAAGTTTTTGGCCCATCTTTAGTCTTTTTCTTGGTCATCCTGCCAACAGAAGAGGGAAATTTGAATTTGAATTCAAACTGCCATGGTCATGGTAGACGGTCTCGGGAAACATGCACCACTGTCCAATGTGCAGTCCGAATGGATCAAACACAAACAGCTTCAAGAACTTAAACAGCCCAATTTTCTCCAAATAAAACATTGTTTGGTAAACCCAGTACAAATCAATCGCTTCCAACCACCGCCTAGCACCAGCCAATAACTCTACTAGCCTTTCTGCACAAAAATCAGTCCCCCCCAAACTCTAGTTCAACTCAGTTCCATCACACCTCAACACCCAGCAATTTAAGAAATATAGAAGGGAAATCGAATTGAAAATCAAGGAGAAGGGAGCCAAAGTAACTAACCTCAAGTGCGGAATAATTCTAGCAGTAGGAGTTTGGTGAAGATAGTAATGGCAGCCATTCCTTGAACTGACAATAACTCCTCTTGAATGCTTGAAAAGGACAGATCTTAATTGTTAATCCACAACAACTACACTAACAAATTAATTAAGAAGAAAGCACTCAAAGAGCATAATCAATTCTAACTTGAGAAAGCACTCAAAAATGGCTAAAGAGAATTTGACCAAGGCTCCTAGTTGAGAGCATCTTCTTTCTAACTTTCTTTCACTAAATACTTTTTGAATTTGTATTAATTAAAATATACATTATAAGTTATAATTTATATTTTCTTCGTCAAAATTGAATGTTCTATTTTGATTAGTTGATTTAATTCATTTTAAATAAAAAAATATCATTATCTTATCAAACTTTTAATTAATTTAAGAAGTGAGACATTTATTTCCGAACAACTCAAATTAGAAATGTATACATTCATCGAGATAGAGGGAGTTTTATTTATGATTGTTTAGTACTATTGGATTCTAAGAACAAAATTCTCAATTACGATATATGACATTAATACTAAAAAAAATTATGGCTTAACTAATCATATGATCACTAAACTTGTTACTTTTTTTCAATTTGACCATCAAATAAATCAGTCAATTTAGCCATTATTGTTTGTGTTTTTAAACAATTTAACCACTCTATGGTATTTTAATTGAATAATAGTTACAAATGTAATCAATCTTCATTAATATTATCATATTATTTGCCATGTCACTAAAATTTTTTTTTATTGGCTCAATTAAATGTAAAATTTTACTCTATGTCATTTAAATTATATATAAATCAATAAATAAATAAAAGAATAAATTGACAAATTGACGAAGATTTTTTTTATTTGACATGAAAAATTCATGTGACATTGAAAGTTGCTGACATTCTCATTAAAAATTGATTACATTAATGACTATTATTCAATCTGATCAAAATACAATGGCTAAATTTTTCTAAAAATTCAAAGTATAATGGTTAAATTGTTTAAGATCGTAAAGCATAATGGCTAAATTAACATATTTTGTGATTTGATGGTCAAACTGAAAAAAGTGACAAGTTCAATAGCCACATTATTAGTTGAGTCAAAAATTATTATAAAAAATGCGAGTAACACCAATATTATATTTAGTAATTTTGGTATTGTTTTTTGTTTAATACGAGTATTTTCTTAGAGAAAATGTAATTTTAAAGGACATAAAGTTACACAAAATATTTTATTTTCTTAAAAATGTTATTATCAAGAGATTTGTAGTTACAGAATTTTTATCTTAATAAAATATTATGATTTCATTGTTTTTTATGCTTAATTTAAATAAATATTTAGCAATACAATACTATTTAATAATTTTATTTAGTGATTTTGAATCACATTTGGAACCCAATACACCCACCAAGCATTTGTGCGGTATAATACTAGTTTTTACTTAATATTCCTTTTTATTCGAAATTAAATGTCTCATTTTAATAAAAAAGTTTGATTTAGTTTATTAACATATTGTATTATCAATTTTTTAAATAAAATTTTTACTAGTTTAGGAAATAGGACATTCAATTCTGGACAACTCACAATTGAATATGAAACATTAATTTTCAGATGGAGGGAGTAATAATTTGGTTTATTGTGGAATTTTTTTTAATATTTATTTTTAAATAAAAATATTTTTACTAAAAACATGATGTTAATACTTTTTGTTTTTTCTTGATAATATATAGGGCTTTTAGCTCATTTTATCTCACATGTTTGGAGCAAATTATAGTATAATTTCACAAGTTTTATTTTCCAACCATTATAGTTCCTTAATATATTATGTTTGGCCATTATGGTCCCTCAACATATTATGGACAGTCATTTTTCTTCCAACTATCATTTTTTCTAACAAAATACTTTCTGAAACAAGTCACTTTACTGATGCGGGATAACTTTTTAGAGGTAAAATTGTTCATCTTATTGTTTCTACTCAAAATCCAACCAATCCAAGAGTTGTGAATGAATTTTGGTTGTCCAATGGATTTATTTGGATTTATTAATCCAAATGCATCAGAATTTATAGATATAAATATATATATATATATATTTATTTATTTATATATTTATAATTTCAATTACTTTTTTTCAACAAAACACTAGCCGTAATTAGTCATTTATCGACATAGAATAACATTTTAGGGAAAAAAATTGTTAATATCATCCTTACCACTCAAAATCTAACTATTCCCT
>JAOXNR010000030.1:7342434-7364330 GCA_028571225.1 Parsonsia alboflavescens
CCGAGTCCAAGCCATCCTGGGAAAACTATCAAATTTAAGGCATTATATATGTAATATTCTGGTCTAAGTTCTAGTAAGATTTAATTCTCATTTTAAATGCATCCGTGAGGCTAAGAGGGAAGAAAATTCTGGAATATATTTCTACTAATAAGCATCCACGTCTCTCCACTGCCATTAGCCACCCTGGATGAAAACGTGGGGATAAATGTCGAAATAGATCTTTACAAGGCTATGACTTTTCTTGCCGACTAAACAAATAATGGCAGAGTCAAGTAGGAAATCTTTGCTTTCAAGTTTTGAAGTAACCGACAGATAACAAGAGATAGAATTGCTTGCAAGTTTCATTTGGATAAGCATTCTAATATATATATCTATATAAAAGGTAACAATCGATGTCAATCCCTCCCCATCACCAGTGAACCTATATGGAAGATTAAATATATTATGGGGTTGTTCCGGCCACCGGCAGTCGTTGAATTATGAGTTATTTATAAGAGATTAATCAAGCCGAGAAAGGAAAATTGCATGCTCTGAAGAAAATTCTAACTTTGTTTTTTGTGAGAATTAGGAAACGAATTAATTCAAGTATACATAACCTGAGCTCCTAAGTAAAACTAAAAGCAGATATGACCAAAGAATTGGGGGAAAGAATCCAAACGCCTAACCCTCCATTTTAGTTCTACGAAAAAAATCCGCGATCCCTCAACTCTAATCTACCTTTTCAAACTTACACCTTATTTTAATATATAAAAGGGATGAACTTTTTATAGATGCTCAAGTCTTTTAACTTTTTTATGTGAGACATTGGGAAATCGTTTAAACACAACAATCAAATATATGATGTGTTGAGAGATAGTGAGTATATATGTTATTCTAGAGGGCATATTACTAATTAAATGCCTTTTTGTATTTTCTCATTGGATTACTTTTCTGACCTTCAAATTAATGTCAAAATGGGACATTTAATTTCGGATGGAAAAAGTATTATTTCTTGTATTAGGTTGGAATTATATTTTTTATTTTACTGGTATCATGTTGAAATTTTTAGTTCGATTATATGCATGTTATTGTCTTTGTGATGGTATTTATATTTTAAAAATTAGTCAACTCAAATATTAATATTAATATATATATATATATATATATATATATATGAGGTAATGCTATAAAGTATTATGGAACACACCTTATAAAATGCTTCAGTTAAGTCTGTAATGGTCGGTTATTAAAAAAAATAATTCTAATATAAAAAATTATTTTTTCAATTATTTTTTATAAACTAAACCCTAAGAGTAATCGATTAAATTTTATTTTATTTTTTTTAAAAAAAAAGATAGTTGATCGTTAGAGATTTAAGTGAAGCATCATATAAGATGTGCTCTGTAGCCCTCTATATAAATATAAATATTTATATATATATTCCAAATGTTGGGATACTCGTCCGTCAAATTGCAGATCCTTCAAAAATCAAACTTAAGTTCATCCGGACCCAAGTGGAGTAGGGCTTCACTGGGTTTGCTTTGATTAAAACATTTTAATGTGGCTCTGCCAATAACCCATTTTTATCAACAGGCCAAGTGTAGATTCAGATCATACGAAGTAACAATTGCATTGCAACTTCGGATGAACCAAAAACCTCTCTAAGTATCGGCCCAACTCCAATTGGACAGTTGTAATGGGCACCTATCTCCTTAGACTGTAGTTTGGAGCTACAAACTCATGGGCCAATTAAATATGCCAGACTATAGTAGTCCTGGGCCAGCCCATCTCAGAATTCCCTTTGTTTTTTTTTTAGTGTATTTTATTCGACATTTTGATTTGAATTATTTTATGGGGGGAAAAAAAAAAAAGAGCAGTTATTGAATGAATAGTGGAAAGTTATTTGAACTGAAAACATATAATTAAAGATTAAAATCCAGTTTAGTGATGATTAATAACATGATACTTATTCAAGCTCTAAATAATAAATATATATAATAATTATTCTGGCAACAAAATCTTTATTTTTCAACAAAATTTTAAAAAATACATTAATAAAACCCATTCCCAATTCATATTCTTCTCCTCATGACATTGGGTATTCTCAATATTGAAGTTAATTTGCATTTATCTCAAAATGTAATCACATGTAAGGATGTAAGGGTTTGTTCGAATGATTTGCAAGAAAAGCATGCATAATATAAATAATGAATTCGACTTGTTCTTACTGTATACTTAGTAACTTTAATTCAATATTGAAAGGTAAACTCAAACTCAAGTAAATTTTCGATGGCATTTTATCTAAACTTTTTATCATGCAAAACACACAACATTTGTTTTTTTTTTTGTGACCTTTTAAATTTCCCAAATTATTGTGTTGCAAAATCAATCCAAATCTTATCCTAACTCATGTAAATTTAAGAAAAATCAAGTCAAGAACATGTCAAAATCTGCATATGAATTTTCCCAAGTTTCTAAGTATATTAAAAGCAATTAAAATAGTAAAATTTAACGCAAAAGACTTTTTCCCAAACTATGAACATTGTCTTCCTAAACAATGAATCAAGTGACAAATTAAAAACACCAAAATTTAATGAATATTATTCCAAAAAAATTTCAGAATCAATTCACGACAAAATACAGTCATCTAAGTCAAGCCTTCCCCTACACAAAACCACCCTTTGTCCCAAAGTATTCAAAAAAGAAGAAACAAAGAAAATAAAAGAGAAACATTGAACACTAGTACTCCAATGACTTCCCTGAAAACGCCATTGTTTATCTTCTTTGGCTTTTCTCTCTGAAGCTTCAATCTCCCAATTCAATTTTCTAGTCATGAACAGACTCGTTGTTATGGGTTGGAATATTTTCATAGAATCGCTTCAAGCGATACCCATTAACTTTGAAAACTTTGTTAGTTTTCAAACTCTTTATTTTAACTATCCCATGATCAAACACATTAGTAACCAAGAAAGGTCCATTCCATTTGGACCTTAGTTTTCCAGGAAATAACCTCAAATGTGAATCAAACAATAGCAAACAGAAAATTCTTTTTTAGTCACATGGAAAGTATTTGTCCTTTCTTTGTAGATTTTAGCATTATCATAAGCTTTTTTCCTTATTCCTTGCAATTCTTGAAGTTGAAGTTGAAGTTTCGTCCCCAATTTTTTCAAGTTCCATATTACATTCTTTGATAGATATATTTCATTTCACCAAGGAAATGACAAGACTTATAATAGAATAAACGAAATGGGAACATGCCTATTGGAGTTTTAAAGGCTACTCGATATGCCCAAAGAGCACCATCTAACCTCAAACTCCAATCTTTCCTCTTTGGTGCAACAGTCTTCTCCAAAATAAGCTTGATCTCTTTATTAGAAGTTTCAACTTGCCCATTTGTTTGAGGATGGTAAGCTGTGGAGGTTCAATGCTCAATTCCATACTTCGTGAAGAGGGTTGCTTATGTCTTGTTGCAAAAATGAGTTCCCCGATTGCTTATCATGACTATGGGCATTCCAAACTTAGAAAAAATATTGGACCTGATAAAATCCACAACAACTTTAGAACTATTAGTTCGGGTAGCCTTAGCTTCTACCCATTTCGAGACATAATCCACAGCAAGGATAATATATGAACAACCAAAGGAAGAAGGAAAAGGACCCTTGAAATCCATGCCCCAAACATCAAAAACTTCATAAATAATAATAAGAGTTTGCAACAGCAAATTTCTAGAAGTTAGATTTCTTATTTTATGGCAATTCATAAAACTCTTACAATATGGATATGCATAACTAAAAATAGTAGGCTAAAACAAACCACAATCACGAATTTTCCTAGCAGTTCTTTTGGGACCAAAGGGTCCTCCACAAGCATGGCCATGTCAGAATTTTTTTTTCCAAATTCATTAAGCAAGAATCAAATGAAAAGTATGGATTTGGTTTTAAGTTCGGAAACACATCTCCTAATGATTTGATCAATACTATTTTCCACAAATAAGGATCATCCCAAACAAAGTACCATGAGTCCCTCCTTAGTTTAAATTTATCATGTTTAGGAAAATGGGATGGGAGCTCTTGAGTAACTAAGAAATTTACCAAATCTGCATAATAAGAAGAGATATTATTTACAGAAAACAAATGCTCATCAGGAAAGTTATCAATAATAGATTGATCATCTTCGGCATTTAGAAGATGACTTAAATGGTCAGCTACTAAATTTTCAAACCCCTTCTTATCTCGAATCTTGAGATCAAATTCATGTAAGAGCAAGATCCACCTTATCAATCTTGGTTTTGCTTCTTTCTTCTTCATCAAGTATTTCAATGCTGCATGATAAAAAAAAAATTGATGACTTTAGTAACAAGCAAATATGAATGGAATTTATCTAAAGGAAAAACAACAGCTAAAAGCTCTTTTTTCATTGTGGAATAATTGCACTGTGCTTAATCCGAAGTCTTGGAGGCATAGTAACATGCCCTTGAACAAGAACAGCCCCTATTCCATAATTACCTGAGTCACACATGATTTCAAAGGGTAGTGATCAGTTCGAGGGTTGGATGATGGGTGCTACTACAAACTTCTCCTTGATTGAATCGAATGCCTTCTTGTATGCATCATTGAAGTAAAACTATACATCTTTCTGTAACAAATTGCAGAGTGGTTGTGCTATCTTGGAAAAGTCCCTGGTGAATCTCCTATAAAAACCTACATGTCCAAGAAAAGCAGGAATTTCCCAAATACAAGTAGGATAAGGTAACGATTTAACAGTGTCAACTTTTGCCTTATCAACTTCTGTTCCTTTGAAGATACAATGTAACCTAAAATTAGTCCTTGATCAGCCATAAAATAAAATTTCTCATAATTCAAGATTAATTTAGATTCAATGCATTTATTAAGAACTTTTTCCAAATTCATTAAGAAAGAATCAAATGAATCTCCATAGGCTGTGAAGTCATCCATAATACCTCAATTATATTTTCGACAAAATCAGAAGAAGAAAAAAAATGCTTATCATACACCTTTGAAAAGTTTCTGGGGCATAGAACAGTCCAAAGAGCATTCTTCAAAATGCAAATGCCCCAAAGGGGCATGTGAAAGTTGTTTTATCTTGATCTTCTAGAGCTCTAGGTATTTGATGGAATCCTGAATAGCCATCCAAATAGTAATAGTGAGATTTTCTTGCAAGACGTTCAAGCACTTGGTCAATAAAGGGCAAAGGAAAATGATCTTTACAAGTGGCAGAATTAAGTTTACAGTAATGAATAAAAACCCTCCAACCATTTTGTACCCTTGTTGGAATATACTCACCATCATCATTTTGTACAATAGTTATGCCCTGTTTTCTTAAGCACAACTTGTACAGGGCTTACCCACTTGCTATCTGAGATAGGATGTATAACTCCATCATCCAGCAATTTCTGAATCTCCTTTTTGAATACTTCCATCATGGGAGGCTTCAAATGCCTTTGTGCTTCTCTGGTTGCTTTACTACCTTCTTCCAAAAGTATCCTATGCATACATGTTGAGATTGAAATTCCCTTTATATCTGCAATTGTCCTCCCAATGGCTTCTTTATACTTTTGTAAGATTTCTTACAACTTGGATTCCTCTTCCTTACTTAGCTTTTTATACACTATTACAAATAGTTTGTCATCATTTTCCAGAAAAACGTACTTGCGATACGCTGGAAGTGATTTTAGTTCCAGTTTTGGTGCCTGCAGAACTGACGGAGTCAGCTAATCATTAGCCTCGATCGAGGCTATTGTTTGTATTTCTTTAGATAAGTCAGTAGTGTCCAGCACCTTAACCAATTCTTGAAACTCAACATCAAAAGCTATCAAATTTTGCATATTTTCCTCAGTTATACCTTCACTCAAAATCAAGTGCAATTTATCCCAACCACAAACATCTAAATTATCGTTTTTCAATACAATCGACACTATTAACAAATGAAAATTCAAACTCTTCACAAGGAAATTTCCTAGCCTCATAAACATTGAACTTCACTACATCACCATCAAACTCGAGGGATAAAGCTCCATTGCGGACATCGATTTTGGCTTTTGCTGCATTGAGGAACGGTTGACCTAGCAAAACATCATTGGAATTATTAGTTTTATCTTCTTCCATGTCAACAACATGGAAGCCACCTGGATACACTAAGTTGTTGACTTGAATTAGGATATCCTCTAGAGCTCCCATTGGATAAATGGTAGACCTATCTGCAAGTTGAATAGCCACATTAGTCTTTTTCAAAGGTCCAGCATTTGAATTAGAGTAGACAGATAAAGACATTACATTGAAAGAAGCACCTAAGTCACACATAACCTTTTTAATTCCAACGTGACCAATTTTACAAGATATAGAAAAAATTCCTTTATCTCTACATTTTGTGGCTAAGTTTCTTCTGAAAACTGTAGAAACAAAATTCCCCCACACTTACCTTATCAAATTGTGCTAGCTTCTTCAGATTGGTGCAAAGTTCTTTAAAAAATCTAGCATAACGAGGTATTTTCTGAATTGCATCAAGAAATGGTAAATTTAACTCATTTTGAATACCTGTAGGATGTCTTTTTCTTCCTTGTCCTTCTTTGTTTGAGCTAACCTTTCAACGAGAAGTGACTGAATTTTAATTTCAATGGGCACTTTCGTATCAGCATTTTCTTCCTTTTTGTCTGAATCTTCCTCTTTTTTAACATCTACTTCAATTTCTTGCTCTAGCCCTCGGTCAAGGACAATGTTGTTAGGTTGATTCAATTGTTTTCCACTTCGTAGAGTTATGACATTGACTTTTTGCTTGGATTGACCTTTGGTTGTGAAGGAAGTTTTCCTTGGGACTCGAGTCGACTTCTTAAGGCTGCTAGTCGACAAATTTGTCTCTGCATCTCTTGCATTCCTAACTCTATTTTCTGTGAAAATGAAGCAAGTTTATCTAAAAATAATAATAATAATAAGATATTCAAAGGGTTTACTTGATGGAGCAGGGAGTGGCAAGGACGGCTTTTGCTGATAAGGGAAATTGGTTCTTGATTCATAACTCAAGTAGGGGTGGTCCCTCCATTCTAGATTGTATGTACTGGAGAATGGATCATACCTCCTTTGTTGACCACCAAAATTTTCTGTAGCATTAGCTTCCTCTAGAGTCGATTCTTGCAGTGTTGGACACATATGAGCTGCATGCCCGTTTTGGGAGCAAATGCCACAAACTTTTTGATAATTGCTTAAAGTCAAGCCAAGAACCATGTTAGTCAACTCAAAAATCTTAGAGTCCAGAGTAGTACTTACCTCATTCATTTGTTTCAAACTTTTCTCTAACTCGAATTGCCGAGATGTTCTTGCCCATTCATTTGTTAAATTTTGGCCTTGCGCTCGTAAACGTCTTGCTCATCAGATTTCCTCCACTGGCTGCATTCAACATCTTTTGGAAAATACCGATCCTTGATAGAAGTAAATAAGAAGAGTCTGTCCAGGAATTCCTTGCTGAGGACATCTTGCACATAAATCTTTGAATCTCTCCCAGTGTATGCATGTAAGGTCTTTTCCTCTTGTTGTTTGATTCCAAAAATTTCCCTGCCAATGTCAATAGCCTTAGATGCAGGAAAATATTTCTATTAAAAGAGTCTTAGTATATCATTCCAAGTTGTAATTGAATTAGGAGGTAAATTAAATAGTCAAGTTTTTGCACTCCCTTCTAAAGAGAAAGGAAAGGCTCTCAACATCACTTGTTCTTGTGAGATTCCAATTGGACACAGACTTTCACAAATCGAGCTGAACTCTCTCACATGTTGATTTGGGTCATCAATTTCCACTCCACTGAACTTGGATAAATAATGCAAGAAACTTGATTTTAGTTCAGAATTTAAATTGGCATAAGAAATACATAAAGGAGGAGGAGCATAGAAAGGAGCAGCATGTTCAACAAGTGTAAGGTCCTCTAGTTCTGCAAGTTGTCCGATGAAGGGTGGGATGAACTATCCGGCGTTGAGTGGTTGTTTTCCGACTAGTTGACCGGTGGCAACCTATTGACCAGTGACGAATGGAAATTGGGGATATTGACCTGCGATGAATGGAAATTGTGGAAACTGATTGGCAATGAAAAAAGGTTGAAGTCCAGCGATTTGCTGCAGCTGCTAACTGACGACTGGTTGTAGTCCGGTAGCTAATTGAATTCTGACTGCTTGTCGACCAGTGGTCTCTCCGTTTGGGTCTTGGATTTGACCTACCAGAAGCTGTCCAGTCATTGGCTTATTGTCTGGAGGTTGGCCATCAGTGCCAGGAGGTAGTGGGTCTTCCATCTCCGGCGAGTTTGAAGTTGGAGAAGTTGGATTTCGATCTAAACGATGACTCTTTTTTGGAGTTTCCTCTTTTGGAAAGTTTCCCTTTTGTTGATTGGTTGACCCTTGTGTCAACTCTATCTCTTTTTCATTTTTCTCACGGTTTTCTCCATTTTTGGATCAAAGAGACGTTCTATTCCTCTTGCAATCTTGATCATTAAAGAAGACAAATATTAGTTATAAACATGTCCTTACAACGACGCCAAAATTTGGTAGTTGTTGATTCCATCAAAATAACATCCTGTCAAAATAAATACAGAATTAATTGTAAATATGATCATAAGGATCGTATCTATATGAACTTGTTTAACCAAATTTTATTTCTAAATACAGCCGAGACATTAAGTAGAAATATTTAAACAAAGAATAAAAAGAGGAGGGTTTTAAAAGTAGGATTGAAAACAATAAATAGAATAAAAGGAGATCTATAAAAACGAATCTAGTAGTATTTGTCTTTGTTCCAGCTTAATTGATCACTGACTTAAATAAACAAATACAAATAAGAATAAGTTGGTTAAAGTAAAATAGAACGTCGAATTTTACCACTTTTCCTTGAATTAGACCTTGACACTCTTAATAAGAAGTCCCTAATTAATAAATAATCCTAGAAATGCCTACAAGGATTCAAAGTATGAATTGCATAAAAGAACTAGGAAATCCCAACTCAAGTTAACAAACTCCGACCCGTATGAATGTTTAAACTTGATCAGTTATTCTAAGGAAGCTGATCCTAATTGTTTCCAGAAGAAGAATCTAAATGAGACCCATCAAATTCTAACATTAACAGAATCCTACTAGAATTTAATTCATCAATGAAATCCAATTCAAAAAATAAAGTAATAGTAAAAATAAGATTGAATCAAAAATAACTAAGTATTCAAATTTGTGTATAAAATCAAGAACAATAGTCTCAAAATCTTTAGCTGGAACTTCGACTAAACGACTGGACAAAAGTACTTAGCCACTCATGACAATTGAAATTCCTAAGCTATGAGATAAACTAAGAAAATGAGTTGAAAAATAATGAAAAACCCTCTTAGTTGATACAAAGATGAATTCTCTTAAAATCTCTCTAAATTTATTTCTTATATGATTTTTTTGATCCCCTTTGTTGATTCCGTTGTATTTTTAGTTTGAATGAAAGCTTCACTTTCCGCATAACAAGTTTGGTCCCTCGAGTACAACTCTCAACCAAGGTCTAAGGACTTTTAACCTTTTTAAGCAGTTTTCAGCTCAAACATTGATTCTTTTATAATTCTGCAAAATTTTGCAAAATATATCCCATAATCAGTAGAAATCAATTAAAATATCAATTAAATACACATGAAATATAGGATGTTTTAACATGTTATCAATACTCTAACCTTGGTGAGTTGCGATTCCTAGCAGAACAGTTGAGTTGTGCGAATTGACTGAGACGATTGAACTCATAAGCTGCGATATGCAAACCTCACCTCCAAAACACTCGATCACACCTGTGCAAAAATTTGACTCTTACGGATGACAAATCTACATGTGTTGTTGTAGGGGCAATTGCCCCCATAAAGTTTTTTAAAATTAACATATATTATATATGTTTTGACATTTTGACCCCACAAACTTTGGAAAGTTACTTTAAAACTTAATATAATTGTAATTTTGCCCTCATATTAAATTTTCTGTAGATCAGTACAGTATTGTCTCCAAGACACGATTGGCTGGTGCAATTAGCTTATATTTAGCAAAATTTTTTTGTTATGGGTTGAATTTTCATTATCTTAAATTAAACATAAGGGTAAAATTAGGCTTCAAATCTATAATTGGTTATAACACTCTCTAAGTCTACAAGTTAAAAATTTATACCTATCTTTTAGTAATCCCTCATAAAAGTTATTCTAACTTACTTTTTGTGTCACTAATTATAATTCATTGTTGATAATTGATTAGATATTTGAAAGTATTTTTTAATGTTACCCCTCTAATTAAATATAGTAAAATGGAGTTCGGATTTTTGAATGGATAATTAGGGGTCATTTTAGGAAGAAAAACAGTTACCTTAATTTATATAAAATGATAATTGTTGATTTATATTTAGTGATCGAGGGAGTAATTAATTTTTGCATCTTGTAAACAAAATAAATCTTAGGAATATCCAATAATTGGAGACATATTTTAATTTGGTCGTGATATACAAGATGTATTAGAAGATGTGCTAAAAATCTCGGGCAATAATAAAGTTATTTAAAGAATCATTGTTTTTCTATTGTAATAATTATAATTTAAAATACAAGATCTATTAATCCATGAAAAAATTAAATATCTCCATGCAGTGAGTAAATGAATTAGCACCGCTCAAAAGAAAAACAAAAACCACCGCATCCGTGCCCCCTCATGCGAAAGCTAGCTGGTAATAAGCTTCACGAGAAGAGATAAACTCTTGCAATTCTAATTTTGTTTCCAGGTTTCAGAAATCGATTACACCAAATCCACCACCACCCCGAAAATTCCACCAAGATCGCCCACCGATTTATGTTATTGGTACAACCGAGCCGAGTTTGCAAAAAAATCGAGCTCGAGTTAGATGGAGCTCAACTTGATTTGATTTTTTTTAATTTTCTAAATTATATATATATATATATATATATATATATAAGTGATTAATTCAAAATATATTTATTATTTAAAATATCTATATAATTATTTATAATTTAAATAAAATATAATATATTATATAAATATTAAATTTTGACTCCAAACTTTGAACCTAATCAAAGGTGATTGGAACTCGACTCGATTCTATATATTGTCTTTAGTTGTTGTTGTTCCAAGATTTAAGAAAAGATTTTAACTCGTGTAACACACATTAAAGCTGATGTCACACTTGTAGGGTTACTCCGGCATGTGCATGCATGCAGAATAAGGCAATTTCATTGTCAGCGTTATCGTGAGATGAGTAAAACTGGTTTTGGTTAAAAATCTGGCCCGACCATTGGAACAGTTAGATCAATATCTAGAAAACAAATTAAAATTTACGATTGAAGTAGGGCTAATTAATTTCTGTACCTACCCGATGCTAATTAATATATCATTATCCAAGAAAAAAAAAAAGTTAATCTAACTTGTGTTGGATGGCAGTACTAGAAAAAAAGATACTATAATTTCTTGAAAGTACTCGTCATAAAAATAAAATATACTGCCTTTAATTTAAATTTAATTAATGCGTTCATTCATATCTTTTACTGTTAGAGAGGCCTTTCAACAAATCTCAAATCAGACATAAGGTAAAAGGGAATATTTATCTGAATTGATTAAAGGAAAAACAAAAAAATGGTAATGGATAGGTAGGTGAAAATGATAGTAATCTAACTAATGTTTCTCATTTGTGTAGTATTTGGTAAAACAAGAATTCGACTGTATAAAACGCAATCATAATCATCTATTGATCGAGTAATTTCTCTGACTCTGACCCCGAAAAGAAAATGATCAAATCATGAATTTGGGAATTTAACTGATGAGTAAATGTTTTGACAATGGTTGGTCCTGGAATTGGCATGCCAGGGGCCGGGGTTGGATCAAATCATGTCAATGTTTTAACTGATGACTTGAAGTTTTGCATTGACATGTCTTCCAGTTGACCTTACGGAAATGGAACCCATTTTGCGGAAGTTGTAGTAGGTCCGGGACAAAGAGTCGAGAGCCTAGCAATTAAGTTGTGTCATGTGTGTAATTGGAGTAAAGCGTGATGCAATTCTTGCACCTATCTGGATGCCTGCAAGCTGTTTGTTGAAATGTCAAGAACTATTAACTATTAAGTACCAGTATCGGCTGCATTCAGTTATGAAGCAATCCATTCTTAACTGGAAGGCAACAAAATTTTTGAAGGCTCAATGGTTGAATTTACTCATATGTGAACCAAACACAAATTTTAAGTCGAACACATGATCTCGGCTCATAATTACATTTAATTTTCACTTACTTTAAATGTTTAACCTTACAGAAAGATGTTGAATTTACGTTTCATGTTTTTCCTAAGCTGAAAAGTGGAATATCTAAGCCATACCATACCTTTTGTTAGGAAATAGTATTGATGAATCCTGTCCTGGGAGACCATGCGGCACCTACAAGCATTCTTCGGTGGCTCCAACATAAAGACAAACCGATTATTTTGGGGGCAATATGGGATTGGGGGGGAGGTCTCTGAGGACCATTTTCATTGATGGGTTCAATTCAGTCGCCCCAACTCTCTCACTGGGACTCCGTGAGGCTCTCCTCATTCATTGCTTCGCTTTTTGCCCCTCAACTACCACATTGTTGACTCAATTCTTGGTCTAATTGCTTCTACAGCTCCTTCTGCAAAAACTGATTGATAAGTTTAGTTTCCCCCTTTTTTTTTTCTTCTTTTTTGGGAAGGTAGATAAACACAAGCCACTATGATAGGATGCAGCAGACAGATTGATGATTTTAGGTGATGATCAAACATTATTATCATAATCCAAACTAAGTTAAGAAATACAGATTTGTCAACGCATTTGTCTTGAAGTTTTATAATGACTTGATACTGTGAGACTATAGTGAAAAATCCGAATCATCTTGCATAAACTGTACTGTTAAAATCTCATAATAAATTAACCTGATGATTAGGCCAACAAAAGTTTCTGCTCTGTAGTATTATGAGGTGAGGTAATTTTAACCTTGTTCTTTACACGCATACAGACATTTTCCCTTTTAGGAGTCGGCTTTGTTGCCAAGCCTTTTTCGATACACATATATATATAATCAGCCCAAAAATCAGTTGTTTAATTTGTTGGGATTTAATTTTGATGATCAGCTAGCAACTCCCCTGTTGCATATTCATATATTTCTCAGAATAGGCAATGGTAAGAACAGATCATATGGGATTGTCCCATCACTCATTTGGGGATAAATAATGGAGCAATTTCATCGATATATCATATCTGGATTACCCTTCCCATCGCTGCTGACACTCACCTAAAGGGAAGTAATGGCCACTGTAGCACAGGTGTATATGTTCTTGTTCTTTCTGCTTTTCTTTCCATACCATCCAAAAGTTAAAAGGGGCCTCAAAATCAGAAACCTTTTTTCACTTATTTTGGTCTCTCTCGTAGTTATACTATAGTACTCCAATAACAAGATGCTTACAAAATGCTAGCTTCTAAAAATGCTGCAAAATATGAAAGGGACACTACCGTTGTGGTTTTCTGTCTTCTTACGTTAAATCCGTGAACAAAATTTCATTCATAAGATTCTTATTGCATATTCACACCAAAATCATAGATGTGAGAGAGAGAGGGAGTAAGCATACAGTGGCAATTTTGCAAGAAACTAGAAAGAGGCCATCCATAGCCTTCCACACCGAAATAGGGTTTGTTCAGATCTAATTATTGTTCTATCAATCAAAAACTTAAGGAACTCTTTTGATTTTCATAAATTACCGATCTATCTTTCTGATTAATGTAATTAGTGGTGGGGTTAAGTGCATATTGTGTTCGAATCCAACCTCCATCCATTATTGTGTTACTGTATACGTGTTGATAATTGAAAATTTATATTTAACCCACACACGTAAAGCAAGTGTTAAGTAATTAAATTCGTGTTAACTTTTTATTAGGGATAATAATAGATACATACATTTTTTTATATATTAAATAATAAAATAAAAAATTATTACATGCATAGATATTATTCAATATATTAGATAAACTGAATGATATTTTTCTCTGATTGATTTAATCGGTTTAATGAGCTCATCTAATTTAAACCAAACCTGTTAATAACCTAATCGAAATGGTGGAGTGAGAAGGCAAAGTGTAGAAAAGGAGTTTGTTCATATATCAACTTCCTTGCATAATTAAGCTCTTTCCTTCTGTTTTGTTGCTTCTTTCTACGGTATTACTGGAAGAGGACCAGAGAAGAACTGAAAAAACCGCGCTTTCTGCTGTAAAATGGATGAAGCGAAGTTTGTTAATTGTCGCCATTGGACAGACTGATCAGTAGCTTGCACTGAAAGTGATGGAACAGCCAGCCCGAGGAGAGATTTCATAAGAAAATCTCTCATCCATCATTTACATAAACTATATTATTATTGCCCACACCCTTCCATATCTATTATATATATCCATTATTGCCCTACTTGACTGAAAAATTTAGCAGAAATTGAAATAGTATTAGCTTCACCTATATATATATATATATATATATAGGATGCGAGTTTGATTCATGTGAAGCATAAAACTTGATTCATTACGTATAGTGGTTAAAGGGTCAAATTCTCTGTAAGTTTCGCTAAAGTATATTTTTTGATTTACAACCTTCACATGACTTAAAAACAAGAAGCAGGTTGATCTTTATTTGATGGGATTCATTATTATTATTATTAGTGCCTTGCATGTTCGTTTCAACTGCCTCACCTAAACTCAGTTTTCGCTTTCGGCATCTCTATATATATATTCATCCATTTTCTTGCATTTTACTCCATGCAGAATCATGCAATACTACTTAGGCGCTTGATCTTTCGAATGAGACACTTGGATTTTTTTTTTGGGGGGGGTTGATAATTTGTATTCGCATGGTATACTCTTTTCATTTAAAATTGAGAGAATTAAGTTCATTTTAAAAACAACAATGTTAATTTTTTTTGGAAAAATTTTAATTAATTTAAAAAATAAGATATTTATCTCTGAATAACTAAAAATAGAAATAAAGATATTTAATTCAAACGGTGAGCATTTAAATTTTTGGTGGTTTCTAAAAGAAAATGTATGCTAAAATTCTTTAAAAAAAAAAAAATGCTATTTCAATTGTGACTGTAACTAACCACCCTTTTTATTCTTATTAGTTTGTGCCAATAGTACTGGTCTCAATTTATATATCTACTTTGAAAAAAATTCTCCCAAAATGCTTGTCAAATTTAAAATTTTAATGCATTTTCTTCTAATTTTTTTTTAAAAAAATCTTCCACTACTCTCATAAAAGGCTTTGCATATTCTCCTAACAAAAACCAAGGGCATTCTAGTTAAATTATTTTAAAATTATTACAAAATAAATTTTAAACCTTAATTTTTCTACAAAAAATCCAAAATGAGCCTATAACTCGAGATGAAGAGAGTAGAATGTTTAATTCAGAGTGAATATTGAAGATTATTAACACCGTTAACTTGTTTTTTTTAAGATCTTCTAATCTTGATAACATATTATAGAATCGAACCAAATTTGATAAAATAACCTCCTCATTACTCCATAGTTGTCTGTTGGTGGCATTGGTGCTGGAGAGGAGACTCTTGTAATTTTTTATGGGAAGGTTAAAATATTAATTGCCTCTTCGAATTACAAATACACTCATCTAAATTTACACAAGATTAAAAAAAAAGTTAATAAAGCAAAAGACGAAAGAACATTACATTAAATTTTAAAAAAAAAACTAAAAAAATATGCATCCAAAATTAAATGTTTTTATTTTTGAAATTCTTTTAGAAAAAAGGGGGGAAAAAACTGCAAACAAATATGCATTATCAAAAGTAAAGTAAAAAAATAAAACATTAATTTGCCTGCTAAGTAAAGAAATAAATTGTGGCCATATATCATCATAATCCTTACCCATTACTTAATGTTACCAAACTTAATCATACTAATCCACTTCCACATTGATCATTACTCCAACCTTCATCCTTATTCTTTGAAGTTTCTTTTATTAAAGGAAATTTAAGCAAGTAGTGATATAAAGGGGAAATTTTCAAATCTACTGATACAAATGCTTACATAATCTCCACTCTGGATATAATTAATGGGCATAATTACACTTTCAACTAATTTTTCTTTTTTTCTTAAAAAGAAAAGTAAATGCAGTAACTTTAAATTGAATCCTGATGTAATTTTTTTTTTTTCCCCAAAAAAAAAATCCGAATCCAATTTTAAATAATAATAAAACCCGAGTCGAATTCAAAAGTTTCCAAAAGCTCACTCAATGGTTAAAAAAGCCGACCGTTGGGAACCACTTCTCACTTTCCTATGTTTTTAACCTCAAGCTGAATTTCTTCAAATTTTATTCTTCCAAACATGACTCAAATCTGCCCTCACAATGACCAAACACACTCTCCTGTTCAGCGCGTCGTACTAACACAAGGGCAAATGTACCATGTCGGTACTTGAGCGTGAACAAGAAACTTACTGGTCGCGAGTGGAGAAAAAATTAATGAATCTTCCGATTTTTTTACAAGAAGGATCCTTAAGAGGGAAGACCGTTCCTCGATTTTGCTGCCGTCGTAAAAAAGGGACATTATCAGAGAAACCGGTGCCTTTTTCACTTCTTCACTATTTCCCTCTTTCCTTTTGAGTTTTTGACTGAACATACCATCTCTCTCTAGTTTGGAGTTCTGGGGATGTCCTTGTCTTTCCTCCTCTTCAGTGGTTTTTGTAGAAAAGATTACTAGGATTAGAGGGATAACGGTGAGAATCAGAGAGAGAGAGAGAAAGAAAGAGAGAAGAAGGTGTAGCGGCAATGGTGGCTGGGAAGGTGAAAGTGGCAATGGGATTACAAAAGTCCCCTATTATAAACCCGAAGCCAAAGACCAAACCCGAATCGCCCTTGGCTTCTTCTGCTAGTTCCGAAAAGCAATCCAACCAAAAGGGTGCAGTGTTTTCTCGTTCTTTTGGGGTTTATTTTCCCCGGTCTTCCGCTCAGGTCCAGCCACGTCCACCGGATGTGTCTGAGCTTCTCCGCTTGGTTGAAGAGTTACGAGAAAGGGAGTCTAGATTGAAAACTGAAATCCTGGAGAACAAGCTGCTTAAAGAGACTGTTGCCATTGTCCCTGTACTCGAGAACGAAATCTCTGCTAAAGAGTTCGAAATTGATAAGTCCAGGAAAAAGATCGAGTGTTTGGAGGTTGAGAATGAAAGGCTACGACAAGATGTTGAGGTTTTACACATGGAAATCTCCAAGCAAAACTGTAGATACGAAGAAAAGATAAACGCAATGGAAGCTCAAATTTCTGAGTTGAAGAAGGCCAATGAGGAGCTCATCTCGGTACAAGCAACGGTAAGGCAATCAGAAGTTTCCAACCACATGGGTAAATCGGTCCCAACAAAAGCTATGAGAAAATGCTTAAGTTCGAATCCTCAAGCTAACCATTTCGAGTACTGTTCTATTAACGTGAAGCCTGATTGTGAGACTAAGAAGGAGGACATTGTTACGGGAATGGAGATTGAACGGCCAAGACATTCTCGCTGTAACTCTGAGGAAATTGCTGAGACTTCTGAAGGCATAATGAGCTTAAGGTCTCGGGTCCCACGGATTCCCAATCCTCCGCCAAGACCATCATCTTCTTTACTCTCCTCAATATCATCTTCCTCGTCTTCCTCATTGTTTTCTTCCTTATCTTCACCTGTATATGGCTCTTTATCGGATTCAGCAGAACGGGCATTAGCAGAAATATCAAACATCCCTCCTCCCCCACCACCTCCAATGAAAGTACTAGCTCCTCCTCCTCCTCCTCCACCTCCAACAAGAACCAAGGGTTCGGCCCCACCACCTCCTCCGCCTCCGCCTCCGCCTAAAGGATTGAAGTCTGTGCCAGCTAAGGTAAGGAGGATCCCGGAAGTTGTAGAGTTTTACCATTCGCTCATGAGGAGGGATTCACGTCGAGAATCAGGGAGTGGAGCTGGCGAGACGGCAGCTCCGGCTACTGCGGCCAAGGATATGATCGGAGAAATAGAGAACCGGTCTACTCATTTACTCGCTGTAAGTTTTTATTTTTGAACAGTGAAGTTTCTTATCTTTGGTAAAATTACGATAATGCCACAGAGTTCAGAGGCCACTCTGTCAGTGAAAACGGACCGGTCCTGGCGTCCTTTGTGAGACCCCTAGGCTGCACTTTTTTCTTGGAATTTCTCTGTGTCTCTTACAAAGATAAGACAGGCTTAGATTTTGAAATCTAAATGGGGTTATGCAAAAGCAAACGTTGTCGCTTTAATGATAGCATGTGGGCAACTAATGAAAATTTATTGCTGAAGACCACCAGTTGCAGATTTCAAAATTCAAAGATTGCATCTTTTAAACTAAATATTCTTGATTGTCTAGGAATATTTGAACAAGCGCTGTTTTTCTTTTCCCATAATTTGTTAGAAATTTCAGGTTCTTGATAATTCATATTGTGGTTGAAAATTTGTTCCTTGGTTTTAACTTTTGAACTGGATTTCAGATTAAGACAGATGTTGAAACACAAGGAGATTTCATTAGGTTCTTGATAAAAGAAGTTGAGAATGCGGCATTCACAGACATTGAGGATGTTGTGCCTTTTGTCAAATGGCTTGATGATGAACTTTCATATCTGGTAATCTTCGTGGTCTTTAGATATAAATCCCCACTATTTACCCCTATTCTACCTGTTCCATTCAATGCAGTTTAGTTGTTTGATTTTGTGCCAAGTCTAAAGTTACTTAATATTTTATTCAGGTTGACGAAAGGGCAGTTTTGAAACACTTTGACTGGCCTGAGCAAAAAGCGGATGCTTTGAGAGAAGCTGCATTTGGGTATTGTGATCTAAAGAAGCTTGAATCTGAAGTCTCCTCTTTCCGTGATGATCTTAGGCAACCTTGCCATCCAGCTTTCAAGAAAATGCAGGCATTGTTTGAAAAGTACAAAACCACCTCAACCCATACTGTCAAGAAAATGACTTCACTTCACTTCCTTTAGGGTGCTTATTGCTTTAAATTCTATCTAACAGGTTAGAACATGGAGTATATAATTTGTCTAGAATGAGGGAATCAGCGGCCAACCGTTACAAAGGGTTTCATATTCCAATGGAATGGATGCTGGACAACGGATATGTTAGTCAGGTAATTAAGTATCTAGATAATCTCCCTTTTATTCATCTTAAGAGATAAACCCAAGATTAAGTTGTACTGGCAGACATATATGCAGTCGCCATCTATAGTTTAACCCGGTTAATTGTCTGCTTGGTGGTCCATGATGGGTGAGTCATTCTGGTATAAGTATGGGAGACAGAGAAAATCGAATGGACACAGTCTACCAAAAATTAAACCAGGATTAGGTGTTAATAAATGCCAAAAACTATGATAAAATATGCCTCTATTTCTATGCCCACGCCTGTATGCACATGAGAATTCTCAGATCTCTAAAAATTTATATGCTTCTCCAAAACACTTTTTTACGTGAGTTAAAGGAAGAACAGGTAATGCATGTTGACCCTTTAAAAGCAATCTCTTCTGTTATCGATATTTTCATCATTCTTGACCCTTTTGTCTTCGGCTTTAGTGTGCGTGAAGGGAGGAAAGAAACTTCTTTACCCAATTCTCTATGGACATTGTTAATTGCAAGCCTGCTGAGTCATCTGTTTCCCTATGTTCTCATGTCTAGTAGTTGACACTGAAAGAATTTGGGGAATTATTGATATACTATACAGCTTTTTCGCTTCTTTTTTTTTTATCTTTCCTGTGATGGGTCAAGTAAGGTTATTTTTGTGCATTTTCTTCTAAGACAAAGGATTTCATTCCATGACATCTTTTATCGAGGCTTAAGAAATGTAGTAGTTATTGGCTTATTCATCTGTCTCATTTCTTCATCTAAAGCCCCAATAATATTCTCACGTTCAAGATTCATTCTTGATACATGTGAAGGTGAGGCCAGAGATAGAAAAGGATGAGTCTTTTACATGTACTGTTTTACTTATCTTTTCGAACAATGCACACAACGGAAAATTTTTTTATTTGAATACTGATGGGGCTGTGTGGGCACTACTGTTGCCGTGCAGATCAAGCTGGCATCTGTAAAATTGGCCATGAAGTACATGAAGAGAGTATCTGCAGAGCTTGAAACAGTTGGTGGTGGTCCCGAAGAAGAAGAGCTTATTGTCCAAGGAGTTAGGTTTGCTTTCCGGGTACATCAGGTAATGTTTGGCCCTCTCTTCCTTCCTTCTTCTTTGCCCTGTTTATGCTTGCATTTTGGATGCGACATTATTTTGTACATGACTGTTCTCTTCACATGCATACTTAATTTGCTGAGAAGTCTCTGAAATGCTTTTTTTTATCTTTTATTCTTCTTCTCTCCTTGGCCAGTTTGCTGGTGGATTTGATGTGGAAACAATGAGAGCCTTCCAAGAATTGAGAGACAAAGCGAGGTCCTGCCATGAACAATGCCAAAACCAGCAACCCCATAAGTTCCTTTTCAGATCCACAGCCTTCTAGCTGATCTGTAGCAAACTCTGCTTCAGAAAGATATTTCTTTCTCCATCACATTTTGTTGTAGAGAGATAGATATATATAATCAAACAAGAAGCACTTGTGAATATAATTATGTTATATAGAATGGCTTTTCAGCCATTTTTTATTTCAACATTCAGATTCATTTATCATCAATAAGTATGAAGTAGTATAACTTCATCAGTATGAAATGGCAATAAATTTTTTTGTGGATTTACTGCGTCTTTGATCGCTTTCCTGGACCTTGAGGTGAATCTTCCTTTCTCCTGCTTATATATCTCTTGATCTTTTCGAAACAATTGGAAAAAAGAACCTGTAGGATGGTACATATTTGATTCTTTCTCTGGTCTTACTGAAAAGTCAGCAAAATCATTCAGAACCAAAAAACAATGGCAAAGACGAAAGGTCAGCCCAATGAAAGTTAAAAGAGCAGCATGGGCACAACATTCTTATCCTTTTTTAATCTAATATACCATTTTCCAATATTAAATATAAGTTATTTTAATTAATTTTTTTGATTATTAGTTATAAATTAAGTTAATTAGCTTTCTGAATGTTTTTTTTATATTACCTTTCTAATGATATAATATACTTGTGAAATAGTGTTTAAAATTTTGAAAAGATAATTAGAAGACATTTTAGGGGAAGAAAAGTTACTTTAATTTTTACAAAAAGGTTTTTAATCGATTTGGTTCCACAAGTTTAGGTCAAAAACTAGTTCGGATTCTTAAGTTTTTTTTCAGCTATAACGGTCCCTCAAGTTTTTACAGGCAACCGAAATGGTTCAAACTATCAATTTCCAACCATTCACACGCGGAAATGGACATGTGACTTGCGAATGATCACTTCATAGGGGTAAAAATGTCATTTTCATTATTTTGCCTAAGAAAAGAAAAAAAAAACTTTGCTCCCTTCCGGCAAACCCGAACCAAGCTTACCTTCAATTTCCTAAATTGAGATTCTCCAGCTAGAAGTGCCATGTAGCAGGACAAGTTAGCACCAACGCTATCTTCGACAAGGACTTCCTTGACTTAGAGAACCATGTGAACGAAGAGTGGGCAGAAGAGAAGGTCCACATACAGAGTCGCAAACCAAGCTTGCCTTCAATTTCTTGAGTTGAGGAACACGCTACCTATGGAATTTCCTCTGTGGACTTCAAAATTTCTAAAGCTCTTCAACAGCACTCTGACCCTTTTTCCATCAACAACGATAAGGATGAATCCGACGCCGAACCTCACCGTCAAATAAGTTTTTGGTTATGTCATCCTAAAGTATACATTATACTTTTTTCCTTTATTATTTTTGTAATCTGAATCTACTTTTCCTCTGTCCAAATTTGTCCCCGGAAATAGGTGGATTATAGGCCGGAGGATGG
>JAOXNR010000030.1:7367807-7393008 GCA_028571225.1 Parsonsia alboflavescens
AGGTATACTTAGTTGAATTAATAATATTTTGAGAGATAAAAGTTTTTTTTTTCTTTTCTAGAATCCCCTTAAATAAACTAATCTTATACTAAATTTAATTTATATTTAATCACAAACAATAAATTAATACTAATTATCATTATATTATATTATATTTATGTTTCTTTCTTTAAAAAAACATAAATATATAATATTATGTATTTGTATATTAATTTCATACAAAGTAAGTTGAATTTTAATATTTTTTTACTAATCAAGAAATCTAAACTTTAGAATCTCAATAAAAAATTACTAAAAATGACTTTAATATTATGTGGGCTGATCAGATTTTAAATTGATAAGAACATATATTACACTTGATCTTAGCCAAAAGTCCGAGAAAGGTATGAATCTTTAAGTTTATGGTTTGCTAATTTTATACAAGTTTCTTTCTACTTCTTAGTCTAGTGACGTAGGACAATAGTTCAAAAAATACTTTTGAAATAAATCATTATTTTTGTAAATATTTATATTTTAAAATATCTTAAGATTCTCTTTCGTTCTTATATATTTTCTTGAAATATTTTAATGTTTAACTCGTAGGTGAAGAGAAAAAATAATTGATTTTGACATACTTAAACTTTGTCCTAAACATTTGACACTTTTCAAACTCTCATCCTATGGGAGTATAATATATAGATAGATTATTTATTTATTTTTGCTTCTGATCGTAATTTGGCTAAGAATTTTGTGGCATTTAAAAAAAAACAATTCAAATCTGTCAACCGGAAGGAGTAACACAGTTGGATTTTTCTGCCTAGATGCAAAGGATAAGAAGCCTGTACAGGAGTTGGATTAACTCGTCTGTTGGACCTCCAGTAGCCTAATTGTAAGAGGTCCACTCCAGATAGGCTCCAAACCTTTTTCTCGAACTTGGACTTTTTTGAAAAGGCCCACAAATTTCCAACTCAAACCAGAAAAAGGGGTCCGGATAAGGTAGCAGAACCTCTTCCTGGAGAGCTTCTTCAGAGGATAGGGGAACCAGAAAGAGTTCAGGCGGGGAGAGCCTTCAGAAATGGCTTGTATTTCTTTGGCAACATCAATACGTTTTAAAGCAGATCCCGGTGTCCCTTCCACTTCACTCTCTCCCCTTACGGGTTCCAGAACAAAGTTTTCTCGTGTATCTGTCAGCACTGCGGCCAAGGCGTCTTCTTCTTCTTCTGGGTTGCTTCACTGCTCCTTTGTGGCACCGTCTTCCTCACTTGCTTTCTCTTCCAACTCTGCATTTGCAGGTAAAGTGAACAACTTTGAATTTTATTTTCCTGGCTTCATGGCTTTCAATTTTTATTCCTGTGAAATGTGGAGGAATGCGGAGTAGAGGCTTCTTACTCTTTTGTTTGGTAAATGATTATGGATGGGTTACTCCTATTTCTATGATGCATTACAAGATAGGCATTTACTTCAAGTAAGCATTGTATTCTGGATATGGTCTATACGCACGGAATTTCTTCATTGTAATTTTTTAACTCGGCTTATTTTTTAAAATTCTCTCCTTGTTAACGATTACATAAATTGTTTATGTTATTTTACTTTGACGGGGACACTGTTATTAGGGTGATTGACTCCACGAGGAGAATGATGTGTTCAAGTGATGGTGCAATTTTTAAGGGAACCGTGAGATAATCCCCTCCCAATTACCCTGCCCCTTTTCTCACCCCAATGAACAGAAATTAAGCAAGCAAAATATGAACCTCCCACAATATTGGAACATTTGCAGAAAATCCGGGGTTGCCCTTTGAGTTGAAGTTGGAAAAGAATTGCGTTGCATAATCTGCAATGAACCAGAAAAATTTATAGCCTACCCTTCTTGAATTATCTTTTCTTTTTGGACTTTAATGCTTATGTCGCAAGCTTCCATTTGCCTGAATTCTCAACTTAACCATGTTCCTTTTAAGGGATTGAAGATTTCTAGAAAATGAATGTATCTAAGTTCCTTTCTACTGAATTAGATTTATCCTTTCATAGACAAGAATAGAGTTTCAAAATTTATAGGTCTTGAACTGATTTTATTTCCTATAGATTACAGGTTAATTTTTTTGAATTGATTTTGATCTCATATCAAGTCTCATTTACTAGGAGTATTAGCTGCATGATATTCCTCCCAGGTGTTGAGGCATCTATAACTATAAATGCTGGAGTTTTATGAACATGGGAATTTGATCGTTTCTTTTTCTTGGGAAAGCTGATTGAGTATACCTTCCTGAGTTAGTATCAATCTCCTATAAATTACAGGTTCATCCTTGGGTCTGAACTTGAACTTGGATGCTACAGCAACAGCACACAGGCGAGGACTAGTTGTGAGGGCTGCTAAAAAGTACCAACTTTGTCAAACAAAGAGAAACAGATCAAGGAAGTCTTTGGCTAGAACTCATGGCTTCCGCAAGCGTATGAGAACCACAAGCGGAAGAGCGATTATAAGACGACGTCGAGCCAAGGGTAGGTGGGACCTCTGCCCTAAGTCCAACCCGAACAGTGGAAAACGTGTTTGAACATTTGATAATACTGACTCTTCATTGGATTTGTGAGGTTAAAAACAAAATTATTTTCTGATGTCTATTCTCTATGATCTGTGTTAAGTTTTGAATAGTTTCAGCTAGTAAATTCTTGTCTTTCTCATTCATTTTCTTCTGTTGATCTTTGATTATATTCTCATGTGATCATTTTGATTTACCTCTAACTTGATAAGAAAGTAAAAGTATGTTTATACATTCATAGGACTATATTTCTGTTTCTTTGTAATGCTTGTGCCAAAATGGTTCTGAACTTTCTTTAGGAAGTTTTGACTGTGTTTAAATTAATAGTAGACAATACACAGGGATTTGATAACTTATGGAAGACGATTCTAGACAAAATGCTCCCTTACATTGGAAAACAAGTCAAAAGCTCAAGTAGAAGATAACTTATAATTTACCCAAGAACTCCTGTTTCTGCTCTCTCATTGACCTGAATACTTTCACAAGCCAAATTTTGTACCATCCATATCGATCAGTTCCATAATTAAACAGCTCCTATACTGCAAGGATGAGGTTTGCGCCGCATTCCCCGGTAAATACAGTCTCCTCCAAAATACAGACGAAGACCCAAAGAATCAAAACCGAAGGAGACTGTTTGGTTTGCCACAGCCTGCATTATGGATCTTGCTAATCAACTTCTCTGAGGCCACGGATGGGTGCTGCTACTGTTCCTGTTTTCTCATGGATAATTGTTTCTGAGGTTTTCCCTTTGCTTAACTGTAAATTTAAAGCATTAACTCATCTGGGATAGATGGCTGTGCAGAAGCAGAACTGCCAATGCATTATGCACGCCAAACAGTAGTATTCTCTGCAACAGCCAAACTAAGAACCCGATTTAGTGCTGACCAGATATCTCTTATATGAGCAGGGTTTCACTCTCCAATGCCAACTTTCAGCTGCTTGAAATTTTTTTGGCTTGGTGTTTCTACTCTTTAAGACACTGCGGGTCACAGGATGCAAGAATCCAGGGAGCAACTTCACATGCTCCAGAGATACTCAATGACTGGATGGATGTCCAATGCCGCACAGTTCACATTTTACAGCAGCCAAAACCACCATGGCCAGTTGGTTTGGACTTTGAAGTGTTCAAGAGAAAAAGGCTTACAGTTCTTTTCTCAGTATATAGAAATTGGAATCTTAATTAGGCTGATTGCAGAGAAAGTTACAATGAATGGTGTGTGCATGTACTAGGAACTTCTTGCTCAGTTCAGCGTAGACAATACAACATTAGAATTCGAATTGCAATATGTTATGTTGCAATCTTCATTTTGTAATCTTCTGCTTATCTCTTTCCTAAAGATTTTGGACTGGAATGAACTATAGGTTAAACATGAAAGAAAACCGATTTCCAGGTTTGGTCTGTTTGTGTTTGGAGGGAAGCATGCGAGTCTCATCCACGTCTAAGATCAGTATATTCTCACCATCCTCCGATCAAATTGGGTCCTCTCTGTAGACCCTGATACTCAACAAATGCTCCGTGAATTCTAAACTTATAAACCTAGGAATTTTATAAAATCTGAGAAGGACATCAGTTTGCCCCATACGGCAGGAAGCAAATAACAAACAAAAGAAAGATGAAAACATTTTGGACTGAATTAATCGGATTCTATAAATTGGCGCCATAAGAGAGATTGAAACCCACAAAGACCAACTTCTGTGTCTGATCAGCAATGGCTTCAGTTTACTTGAATCTCTGCATCTGTTCACTTCTGATCATTTCCAGCGATTGGCTTCTTCAAGCAACGTCCCGTGCTGTTGCCGATGCTGATATTTCCATGAGAGAAGAGCATGAGCAGTGGATGGTTCATTTCGGGAGAGAATACAAGGATGCTGCGGAGAAGGAAAAGCACTACAAAATATTTAAGGCTAATGTTGAGTATATAAACTCAGTTAATAGTGCAGAGAACAAGCCTTACTCGCTGGGCGTCAATAAATTTGCAGACTTGACAAATGATGAGTTCAAAGCAGTTCATATTGGATACGGAGGCATGTCCAAGACAGAATCAAAATCAACAACATCATCTTTCAAGTCTGACAAGATTTCCACAATTCTCCCGAGCATGGATTGGAGAAAACATGGAGCTGTAACACCAATTCGAAACTCAGACTGTGGTATGTAGTAACTGATCATTTTATTAATTAATTCTTTCTAGGTTACTTCAATTTCAAAATGAGACATTCAATTCTGAACAAAGGAAGTAATATTTTGTTTGATAATCCCTCTATAGCATCATCAGTAATATGTAAGAAGTTATCCAGGAGCTTGGACCTTTAATGCTGTTGACACGGTAGAAGGGCTTGTGAAGATCAAAACCGGCAAGTTATACGAGCTGTCTGTTCAAGAAATAGTGGATTGTGACCAAGGAGGCCATGGCTGTGATGGAGGTTTCACTGATGAAGCATTTGAGTTCATTAAAGAGCATGGCCTCACTACAGAAGGCAACTACCCATCCAAAGAAAACCAGGGCCCTTGCGACACCAAGAAGGAAGACGAACCTGTGGCCAAGATCAGTGGCTACCGACACATTCCGGCTGACAATGAGACGGCACTCATGGAAGCTGTAGCTCACCAGCCAATAGCTGTCACTGTGGATGCATCAGGTTCAGATTTCCAGTTCTATTCGAGTGGAGTCTTCTCAGGTAAATGTGGAACCGACATAGATCACGGTGTAACACTGATTGGCTATGGTACCAGCAACGGGAAATTGAAGTATTGGGTGCTTAAGAATTCATGGGGCACTAGCTGGGGAGAGCATGGATACATGAGGATGGTACGAGATATTAAAGCCAAAGAAGGTATGTGTGGAATTGCCATTCTGGCCTCCTATCCTACCATGTGAGAGCTGCGAAAGCTTTGAAAATTACTGTATGATCTTCCATATATAAAATAATTTGTATAGCTGACTGCGTCGGAGTCACACTTTCTAAGCTAGTTATGAATGAAATGAAAGGACAGCAAACAAAGTATTTGAACAATGGATGGTTGGACATGCATCTGTTCACAAAAATGCAGATGACAAAGCAACATATCTTTAACATATATTTAAAGAAGACATGAGAAAACCAGTTAGTCTTTACTGCTGATCCAAACAGAAGACTTCAATTATTTTTCCAGATAGAACCCTTGAAGAACGGCAACATATCTTGGTTTTGGTTACAATGGACAACCTCCAAAATAGTGCGTCAACTATACAATTAAAAATGAAATAGAGAAGATCACTCAGCTCCCATGCTTCATGAAGATAAAATAGCTACAGAGCATTTTTGAGCATGATCCGTCTGTAAACTGCCCGAGGCACCCTCCATTGGCCTACGGTAGTATGTTCAGGCTTCATATTGGAATTGGATGGATGGTATATCCAAACTTGGGACATCCTCCCAATTTACCGTTGTGTTGTAGCAGAGAATCAAAGACAAGGTCTAGTCAGGTAGTATATACCAGGAGGCTGCTCTCAGAAACACATGTCCCTACAGACGAGGAAGGCTGAATGGACATCTCAATTAAAAAGAAGTTACCTCATCATCCTTCCATTGTCTAGTTCGGTAAAGAATGAGTATGGTCCCCTGAAGCTTTCGTACATGCATCTGAACATAAGAGGTCTGCAAGAGCTGCTATCAATGAAGTAGGATGAAAAATTGCACCTACTTTTGGATCATGTACTGAATCCACGGTAACCTACAGAAGGGTATGCATCATTTTGCAAGTTTGTGAAACTAAAAATGCAAAATTGGATATAAAATTATAAATACTTCTATGAAGCTCTTTTACATGGCAAAAGATATGACTTGAGAATTTCAAAAGATTCATTATTTCAGTGACACTGGATTGTTCTGAAATCAAAATGATAATAAAAATGGATACACTGAAAATCGTCGAAATTGGATCAAATACAGAAGGTCTTAATCTAAATCCATGCATATACAGGAGAGGGTAGTGTATAAAAACTCGATCTACCCAATCCAAAAATGTTGAAAAGAAACAAGATCCTTCAAAGCAATAAAAATATCAAATGTAAGCTATATACTGACAGCACACAGTTTAGATCATTCAGAGAAAGCAAATGAACTATAGAACATGTACATACCACATGTATGATCCCTTGGGCAGCCAAGCATTCAACGTCCACTGAAATTTGACCGCCTTTGGGAACCAAAATTGTGTTAATGTATTGACTAGGCTGTGCATAAAAATGTAACATAATAAGCACTATAGAATATCCAAAGTTATGGTCTCGAACATGTAGGCAACCATACATGAAGCACAACAATGCTCTCACGCACAAAGGAAAAAGAAAGAATGAAGGGGTTTATCGAAAGGATGCAAAAAAAGAGTGGATTAAATAAGAAATAATGTCAAAATTCAACTATTATTAGTGAACAGGATTCTGAAAAATAAGTGCAAGGATCCTTTTGCCTATTTGAGTCTTTTTTTCTAAACTCTAAATGGTATGGAAAAAGAAACAAAAAAGAAAAAGGAGCAAATTGCACAGCCTAAAGGTGTGGATTGTATTGGAAAATCATACAATGGTTCCCTCCTTATATGATTCATCAAATGTATGATTTACAAAAGATGTCTGTAGAGCAGAAAAATATGTAAACTGATGTGGAGGAAAGAAGCAGTTGAGGCAGAATTGAAGCTAATTGAGATTACAAGTGCATAATAGTGTCGTTGGAGCCCAAGAACCCTAAAAAGAGAAAATGAAAAATCAAATGGTTTTAAAGCAGGAGTAACTTTAAGCTTACTTGCACCATTCCAACTCTGCAATCTCATTACTTACACTATTCTTCAGACAATTCTGGGGATCCCCATATGTTCGGTTTAGAGCATCAGTAATTGCTGTTACAAAGCTGGAAGCAGTAAAGCCACTAGTTTCTCGATCAGGAGTGCCATTTAAAAGAAGTACCTGGAAGGGAATCGAATTCGAAATATGATACAAGTGTGGAAGACCTCAAACTTCGAGGCATAGAAGGTATAATAGATTTCAACATAAGATTGTGATATAAATTAATTAAGACGATTCACATTAGAAAAAGAGTACACAGTATACATTCAAGTATCTTTTACTTAACATCTATTTCTTGACAACTACATGATAAGAATTAAGAAATTCCAAAATACCTTGGGACATGATCTGCAGGAGATGATTTCACCAATTCCACGTAATACCTGGGAAGGAGGGGAACATGGTATAAGAGAATTTTTTTTAAAAAAAATAATGAAAAATGTTGCTGTCGTTAGGGGCAATAGAGCTATGAGATAGGACTGCACTATTACCAGTAGGATACAAAGCATTCATATACAAAATAACAAAAGAAACGGCTCGTTGCTTAAAACCAAGTTTTATTTGCTCAATGACAAATCATGAGTGAATGGATTTCTGTCAAAACTTATCTCAATGATGGAGAGGTCTGCAACTATCAAGCAGAATGCAGGTTTTGCGAACTGTGAGTGGAACAACTATCAGACTAAAACAACCGGAATGCATTATTATCATAAATGACCGGTTTTCCACTTAAATAGAAAATGGCCATTGACAAGCCGTTACAATGGCATTGCAAGAACAAACAACCCAACAAAAAATTGAAATGTAAAATACCAAATTGAAATTACAAGTTAGTCATACAAAGATGAGCTCATGCATAAGTAGAGCACAGTATAGATTTTGGTCCATGACATTACCAGAGAGGGGCAAATAGAAGTAAAGAGTGATCCCATGGCAAAGATGATGCAGTCCACAGTGTGCAACTTCTCTAGTACAGCATGATTCACATTTGGGAATACCTGTTTGAAGTGCAAGATAATCAAGATCAAGATCAACAAGTAATAAATTATACTCCCTCCGCTCAAAATTGAATACCCATATTTTCTTTTGGGTATCCCAAAATTAAATGTTCATTTTTCTAAAATGTACATGTTTCTCCTCTAAAGCCCCACAAATAATTTTCTTAATTTAAGAGATTCTTTCCTATTGAGGTACGAATACCACCACAAACTACATTATCAAAAGGGTTAATGGGATAACTTACTCTTAACTTTTGTACTACATCAAAAGTGGACATTTAATAAGATATGCAAAACTCAAACAAACTTTAGGGAAGTAGAATAGACGTCAGAACAGTGAATTGAGCACAAAATCATTAACAAGGTACATATGTGAAAGAACATAAAAATACATGCTCCAATTTTCTAAATATATAATGTTAAAACACAGATAAATAGTTGCCACAAAGAGCCACACTTGAAGTCCAAATGGCAGAAATATGATCATAAGAATGGATGTAAGCTGTCATTCTAAAGACATTGTCATGATAAGAAGTTCAGCAGTACTTTTGGTGCTATCCAATGCAATAATTGTTGTCTTTGGATTCAGGAAGAGCAAATAGTGGAAAAAGGTGCAACAGGCTTCATTTTAGCTTTTCAAAAAGCAGCACCTTTCTCTTGTTTTCAGTGATATTATGAGACATAACAGAAGTTTGGTTTGCAATAGTCAATAATACCATCTTTCAACTTTCTGATGCTTCTCAACGACCAAGCAGTATAGCATGTCAGAGGAATTCATTTTGCTCCCAGTTTCATCCCTCTATCCCAGTATACATTGTAACCGTATACTTATGTTCATCAGTATGTGATGCAATTGCAATAATTCAGAGCACAAAATTGCAAACTGCTTTAGCAGCAAGCAAACCATTCTGAGGTGAAATTCTTTTTTACCTTGCCTAATCTCAAAGTGGCATCAGCATAAGCTTTAAGCTCCAGTCTTTTCCATGAGATATGCAAAAATTAGCTACTGAAGAAGCATCGTTTACCTCATGCAATAAATTGCACCCTTCACTGGACATGTAGAATACTCTCTTTATTCTTGAATGAAGTGCTGGAACTGAAGAGCTCCCCTAATTGAAGATACACAGTCAAATCAAATTGACAAATTATTGTGCAGAACTCAGAGGGTAAAGCAATAGAATACAAGTTAGAATTTATGATTTATCATCAGCAATCAAAACAGTAGGTAGAATCAACGAGTCAGAGTTGAGAATTGCCAAAATTTTGCATCTCCAGTTGCCAAAATATTTTGAACTAAACAATGGCAATGTTTCACTGCTTCCTATGGAAATGATTATAGATGCAAATTTTCATCAAAGCAACCTTCAATAAGGATCTTTCTTGTCTTCTGCACTCACAAAAGATAAATAAATAAAGAAAGAAGAACCACCTAGATTATCATTCCATATCCAATTCATTCATCCAGAAGATCACATTATGTCTTCAATTAGGCACATAGTGGGGCTCAAAAAATAATAGGTCAGATCAAACATTTCAAGTATGATTTGTTTGAATGCACTAACTTTTTAACCCCTTTATTCATCTTTTTCCACTTCTGAAAAGCACCTACAGCTCTGATTTTATGCTGGGGAATCCTTCAGCAAAATATTTCAGGGTTGTCTCAATCAAAATGTATTGTGCCACTATCTGTTTTTAATGCTTTCTCTTGACAGTTTAATAGAGTATCAAGATAAGTTTAGTAGTGACACTTAAAGGAAGCATTTAGTGAGAGCACATCCCCTAAAAATCAGTACTTCTCTAGAAATTAATCAGTCTTCATTTAAAACTGCAAGGGAAGAAAAGATCCAGAATATCATAATTTACAATAACAGAAATGAAGAAAGTGATGAACTATGGAATCACGCCAAGAGGGAAGCAACACCAATGAATGTCACTGTTTAATCTTAATTAAAATTTGTACGACCAAAAAATATAAGATACCCACATTTCACATCCCCAGCACACCAAAAAGGGGAAGAAAAAAAAGGTTCCCAGAAAGTCTCCATAAATCAGAAGATGACAGGAAAACAGTCACAAAGAACTTCATGAAAAGAAATTCCTTACAAATTGGAAAACATTCCTAGTGTTTATTGCAACAAGAAAATTATGCAAGATAAAAATCAATTAGATAATCCACTTAATGTTACACATAAATAATCATATGTATATATATATATATATAAGAATATCTTTTAATTTGGGGATGACCGTTAAATATCTCCATTGTGAGCAGGCAATTATTATACCTTATCCACAGGCTGCATGGATCCCGATGTTGGATGAGATATCTCATTTTGCCCACGAATAATAGTTCCATCCTGAAGGTCAGTCAAACAAACAAGAAAAGTGTTGATGGGAGTAAAATGGAATTCACTGTGTTAAATTTATCTTTGCAGATGCATGTTATAAGGAATGAACAGGTCCAGCAATCACTAGCAATAAAATAATAAATTTCTTCCACAAACACAATATGAGATACAAGAAGAATTATTCAACGTGTTACCCTGAGTTCTCACTCAATTCAAAAAAAAAAAAAAGCAAGATTTTTTATCTTGTCACCATACGTTATGCTTAAATAATCCTGCTTATGGCAGTGCATGTGATATATTCTATTCTCTAGCTTGGTCTTGAAGACTTTCATTTCAAGAATGCATAAGGACACATTCCATGATATATGCATGAATTCCCAGATTAAATAGAAAACGGTACCCATAACTCACAACCCAGTGTAAGCCTGTCATTGGTGGATATCACAGGAAGGACAAGACTACCAGTAGGAATATCTGAAACACGTGAAAACAAAAATATAGCAGCATCTAAGGACTGAAAGAATATGCGTGCACCTGCAAAAAAGAAATTTCCAATGCTGCATTTCTATTCAAGTTAGTTGAGAACTTACGATGGCAGATCTATGTAACCAAGGTAAGCAATGATAATCAAATGCAAAGAAATTGAAAATAAAATAAAACCAGTGGACAATTTTTAGAAGTTATCAGAAGCAGAGCAAGGCATTTGTTATAGAAGGAAGAGATGGAATAAAAAGTGCTGCACCGGTGGATCAATTGTAATAGTAGCAGTGGCTTCTGCACGTGTAAGAATATTTACCACTTCAAACTTGGGTTTACAATTTAGTACAGTGCTCTTTCTCTCAGTTATGCTCGACTTACAGATCAGAATCAAAGATATAATATAGTTCTTAGCTTTCAGTTTTTCAAAGGAACAACACCTGGGGCTTTCTCTTTGATGAGAAAGATAGTAAAGGCTAAATCATCACCAAAGCCAGAAAAATAAAACAGGCAAAAACTACATGGTGGAGTTTTGGCTTCTGTCAATCATCATGCAGGTTTTATTAACAATGACACAATGTTTCAGACAAAAATTTCCATGGGTAATTCCACTATGGTCTGTTGGGTTATTGAATCTCATGCCTCTCCAATATCACATCTTTGGGTATAAAGTTTCCAGCACCATGTTGCAAAGTAGAAAGGACAAGAAGATAATTAACAAATTTGGGGCAATCCTAACAGTATCCATGATGCAGCATATAGAATATCCATGAATGAATTATACAAGTCATGAAAATTGATTCTATGGGATTTCATAAACCAAGATAAATGTATGACTGACTACCTATCATCCATTACAGAACATGCCCTTTTCTAAAGAAGCAGTGTACAATTTACATGACAAGGCAGCAATGCTAAATCATACCCTAGTACTTGACTCCAAAGACAATTATACCAGATTCTGGGATCATGAAGTAAAATTAAACACACCGTTCTATAATTCAACAACATCAAAAATAGAAAAGCATCAGATACCTTCCATTACTGAAAGAAAACAACTCATCTGCTCGACGAAGTATCTGCAAGCACATAGACATATAAATGCTGTCTCATGCATATTTTCAATGTAAAAGTAGTGTCTAAAAAAGGAAAACAAAAAGACAAAAGATGTTGTACTCTCACATTAAAGCAGAGTAATGACATAGAACTACAAAGCAAGAAGACAAGAATGGCCACTATATTGTTTCTGACACTAATCATTTAGAACATACTGCTGATAAAGATTAATGGACAATTTTAGAGGACAATAATTTTTCAGATCTTCAGAACCGAACATGTATCCGATGCTACAGTATGAAGGATTGGTCATTTTGTTTCTTCAGTGTGACATAGGCCAAAGAAAAAATTAAGTTATGTTGGGTTATTACCATGAAAGTCAAGAAAGTTTAAAACATTCATAATATGAACATAAAAACATGATAAAGAATTTGAACCAAATTGAGCATAATATAAAAATGAGCAGAGAACGTGTCCTTGACAATGAGGAAGCAGAATAAACCTGATCTTGGAAATACACTAAGAAAGCTCGAATGGTTTCCCTATACGGTTTAGAGACACCTTTCCATAAAGGATGCTTTCCTTCTACAATGTCATACCTATAAGATGCAAGTTAGTATGCTAGAAATGGCATGGAAAAAATGGTTAGGGTAAGAAAGAAAAGGAATGGTAGGACTGCAGATAGAAATTTACAAGGAAAGTCACTAACTCAAAAGTCATGGACAGAAAATTGTTTCATGAAATAACTAGGCAAGCAAGAATTTATATACCATTCTGATTTGGCTACCAATGCATCAAGAGGTAACCGATGTCCTAGCAATGTTCTAACTGCCAGAGCCTCAGAAGTGCTTTGATCAGACAATCTGAGACATCTTGATCGAATATCTCCAACAGCTGGACCACCTGAAAGTTTTGGTATTCAGTAGCCCCAGTTATCCATGAGAGAAAAGAGAAAAAGAACACAAAAAGCAAAAGAGAAAAGGTCAAGCACAAGGTGAAATTTATCCAGAGTATACATACTTGTTCATCATCTTCAGTGTAGATTTAAGAAAATGTTACTTCAAATGAAGTCTACATTACAAGGATATGATGTATCATAAGTTATCTATCAGCACATACAAAGCTAGAAGAACACTACTTAGCGGATGACGCTTTTAGTTTGGTCAGATACAGTAAAAAGTTCCAAAACATCTCCAAAGGATAAATAACTAGAACAAGCTCTAGTAGCATCTTATGACTCAAATGTCATCTCAAGTGTGGTAATCCTATCTTTAAAATTCCCTCAAAGAAAACGGAACAGTGTACCATCAAAAAGCAGATAAACAAGTCAATGAAACAAAAAAAAAAAAAAGGAGGAGAAGAAATAGAATCATCTGCTTCTATTTTTTTACCAAGAACACGAACAATCTCTGCTGTACTTCCTCCATCATCAGAAACAGGGAGAACATGGGCTACACGAGTAGTTAACCTTTTAAGCTCTTCCACGACGCCATTAAAAGCAGTCCCGCCTTAGGAATAAAAATGAAAATTTTTTATAAGTAATAAGATACCAATTGAAATCTGACAGACTCCAGCATAACAAAAATGGTCAAAGCAAATGCAAGGACACAGTAAAATACAATGGTAATCTCGATCATCTATTATTACTTGGGTGCAATTCTCTATTTCCTTTTCCCTTCTTTCATTTTTCAGCTATTGGTCTTAAGAATCCAAATTTCATTTTAATTGTTGCCAGGTCAATTTGGAATCACAAATGAGGAGCGAGAAAGGACTATGCTATCAAGATAATGCTACATAAAACTTCCCCTTATCTTTTCTCTTAAGATTCCTTGTCAATGAATTTCTATTATTTCTTGTTCAGGGTGGACTTCCAAATATTACTTTGAAAATGTGATGGAGTTGCCTGCAACACGTAGGCAGAAGAAAGGAAGAATTTGTGGCTTAATGGTACAGCTTTTTACAAAAGCCATTTTCTTTTTACAGAGCATAATTTCAAAACCCCAAAACTAATTCCCTTTTCGCTACATAAATGGTAAAATAAAACAAAGAAAAGCAATAAGAAGGAAGAATCGCATCGAGGCTGAGGCTGATCCATTTCAGTGTAATCTTGATAATAATGCGGTAAAGGACCGAAAAATTTGCACTTCATAACAAACTAAATCACTAACAAGTTAGAAAATAACAACAGAATTCCCAGAGTAACCCAAAAAAAAATGGTTAATTTCAATGAAAGCAATGAACCTGAGAAGACAAGAAGCGAAGGTTGATATTGCCGGGAAGATGAGGATGAGGCGGAGCAACGGCAATTTTTAAAGAAGTGATTAAAACTGTCAGTAGACATTACAGAAGAAGAAGAAGTCGGAAAAAGGAGAGATCTTTTGGTGCGGAAGAAATGGGAAGGTATGATGAGTGAAGGAAGAGAATTGTTGAATTTGGTATTTAAGGGTCCGTAGTAACTGTCCGCCATATTCCCGCTATTACTGATTGTATGAAGGAATCCTCCTCGTCAACGGCCAAAAAGTGATGGAAAATATTTCGCTCTCAGAGGCACACACACTCCTCGCCATTATTCATTTTTCTTTGTTAGTTCTCTTATTTTTCCTTTTTATCCTTTCCATTTTGATGGTTTCTCATTGGGCTACTGGGAGTGCCTTCAATTTGAAGCAGGGAGTTCTATCCCCCTTTTAAATGGAAAATTTCTTTTCTTCCATCGACAAACGAAAGGGAAAAAAGACATTACTACATCAAGAAATATCTATTTGCTCAGTTACGTGGTAAAAGGGATTCATAGTGCTTTTGTTGGTCCATGTATCAAGAATTTAAAAAATAAAATAATACATGACTTAATCAAAATATAAAATTTTGTCAAAAAAAAACAAAACATAAATATTTTTTAAAGGACTAAAGCAATCAATTATATGAAAGAAGAGCAAGATTCGTGAATATTAGAAAAAACTCAAAGAAAAACTTTGTATCAAGATTATTAAGGGATTAGAAAAATCCCAATGGTGCATTCCCGCTTGCCATAACGAACTACCTAAAACTGTCTCAAAAATCACCACACCCATTGGATTTGATCAGGTGCTACTTTGTACTATTATTTACTCATCAAATGTCATCAACTTCCAAGTTTGGAAGAAAAATAGGCTCTCTTTTTGAAGCTTCGAGAACTACTCAGACAATCTCCCAATCTGATTCACTATCGTTTTTAAACTTCGGTTCTCTGGCCTCCAAGGACTGTTGGAGACTCTTTCCTTGAGGTTGATTCACGGGATGATCTCCATAGCCAGCCATATGTAAGAATTCCCACCCTTTTTCAAAATTTCCCTTCAAAGGAAAGTCGATCATTGCCTGAACATGCAAAAGATGCAAATGTATTAGCTTTTGGAGAACACAGACAGATATTGACTTGTTAAGAAAGATGTACCTGGAGAGTAGGATCTTCTTCCACTTGGAAATTGGGGGCAGTAAAGATTTTATTTCTAGACTGCATGGGGCAGACATGATCCGTTGCCAGCACACTGAGTGGCTCAGTGCCGCTATTCATACCTGTTTCACATGTATGATCATCCTTGGTATGATCTGCTTTGCCATCACCTTGTCCATCTGGACTCAGAAACCAAATAACAGAAATGATTGTGTTTTCTACATACTTATATATTCACAAGATGAAGGTGTTTAGATATCAATTGAAGGGTACTGTAATAACCAAAAAACATACATTAAACCACATTTTAGGCCTAATGTGTTTAGATATTAGTGATCTTAATATGGGGCCAAAATGTTGAACATACTTATATTTAGAGATGGAGGGAATATTGAAAATGCCTCAATGTCTTCTACTTCAAGAAATTGGCTGCATACCTCTAACAAAGAACAGAAAGTATAAGACTATATTTATATAAGTCCAAAACCACCCACGGCAAACCTAGGAAAGAACAGAATAATGAAACAGATCTAACTCACCAGTGGGATCATTGTCATTCTCTACGTTTTTGTACTCATCAAATGCAGCAGCAATAGCATAATGATGGAGAATCAAAGTATCCAGTTTAGAAGCTTCAGGTCCTGCAGTCTTCCCTGCTTTTGCAGAAGGATAAGATGGCTGACTTAAAATTGATTTTGTTCTTTTCAAATCAACATGGTCCTCAATTCCTCCATCAAGGGGATGGTTGACTCCACAAACTGGTGGTTTCACGCCTACATCATTCTTTTTAGATGCTTCTACTTGGGGAATTCCAAAAGCAGAAATTCCATCACAAGAATTAGATTTTGAAATTTCATCTTTATGGTCTTCAGCAACATCTTTGGTAAATATTTCACAGGATGAATTGTCATATTTTGTGTGTTCACTTAGAGTTTCCTCTACCAAGGAATCGTTCGAGAATTCAGGAAGCATTTCTTGCATGAACTCTGAACAAAATTGTTTAACATTTGCACCAGCTGTCAAGAACTGGTTTTCAGTAAATTGTTTTACATTTGCACCAGCAGTCAACAACTTTGTTTCAGCATATTGGAAAGATTCCTGTTCAGTAATCAATTAATATATATAGCGAAGGAAGGTCCGTTAGTTCTAGTTGTATACATAGTGTGAAATATGTTATAAAAAAAAACTTGAAAAGGCTGAATAACAATCAATATAAATACTCATCCATCATCGCAACAACAATTAGTGGTTGTACACTGTTCATATCATTAGACATTCTCAAATCTCACGGAAAAGAAAAAAACTTTTCTCCTTTAACATAAATGTTTACTTTGAAGTAATTGGGAATGAAGTTGCTGAATTTCCATCTAACCACAAAACCAGATGTTAGATTGAATATTCTCCATGTCTGGAAAAGCAATTCATTAACTACGAACAATGCATAAAGCTAATTACAGCGAAATCAGAAACCTGTGACATTGATTATTCAAATATCTTAATCAAAACAGATAAACATAGCAACATATTTCTGATAAAATCAATCAACAGTAATAAACATCTGTCAGGAAAAAATTCAAGAAAACAATGTTAATAGGGGAAAAATGATGAAAGTTAAGGGGAAGCATTTTCAAAGAACTACAAGTCCAGAAAATAAAAATAATACCTGAGATATGATATTATCAATCCCAGAACACAATGTCTCAACCTTTCTGCAAATGTTATTAATCCAGGTTGCGCCGTTCTGTTCAGAACCCATGATCGGTACATATGACTACCCTTCCTGAAGAATGAAATAGGAGTGCCGTCACTTGCTAGTTAAAAGAGTACCTGATTCCTGGAATTGTACCATTTAGGATGTGGATTCATAAAAAGAATCTCTCTCCAGCCATTAGTTTATATTAAAAAATATTAAATCCTTACATCCATAGATAAATGAATAGTTATCATTATGTCAACAAGGGTTTAAAAATAGACATGTCATTATTCACAAAGATTAGAATAGACAGCATTTAATTCCCAGTAGCCGCAATGTCAAAGAGAACAATCATCCTAAAACACTGGAAAATATTCAAGATCATGGACAGAGGGGTACCTAGAGGGTACAAAGCTATGTCTAGAGTATGTTCCACGTAGATGCATGTCAAATGGAAAATATAATTCATTGTAGAATATGTGAATTAATTTACCCTGGGGTATTATCATTCGGCTCAGCAAGAGGTACAGAGCTAATGCTAAATCCAGTTTCTATGAACCTCAACTGAATATGTGTAGAGTCTCCAAATTCTTTCCCCACTCCAAAGTCAAATGTGCAACTACACATGCTCAGGGAGAGAATGTCTTGCACTGGTACCACAATTTTTTCTTGTCAGTGAAAAGAAGATGAGCCAAGATTGCAAATTTCAACTAAGATGACATCAAAAGGCATGAAAAGGAGAACAGAAATAGTTATTGACTTAATCTAAATTTTCCTTGGGCGCAAACAATTACCAACCAAGCTCAAGCTGTTGAAAGCGATATAAAATAAGTTTTGTTTTAACTTTGAAGGTCCATCATCGCTTAGCATGTAACAATTTCTAAAATACTATGAATGGACATCCCAGATTTTGGTGTTCATAAATAAAACGAACTGATTCAAGCATGAGCTTTGCCCAACTGACCATAGCTCTTCTTCGGTGAAAAATAGCAAAAGGTTCATAATTCAAAGGGTAAGCCATAGAACAGAAACATAAACATGTATATCCCAGAATGCTCGAAGGAACCTAAAAAAGAACAGGCAAAAAATCCACCCCCCCGCCGATCATCATCATCGCATCAAAAGAAAAGAAAGACAAATTTAACAAAATAAGAATAAGCTTACGTCCTTTTTCGGAGCTCAAAACGGCGGTTTCCTCACCAAACTGATATAAATTATGACCAAGCACCAAAATTTACAAAACAAAAACCTCTAACAAACAAAAAAAAATTAAAAATTTAACAACTTTCCTTCCGTGGAATTGGGCGTTTGACGACTTACAAGTGGGAAATTATAGAGCCAGAAGCTGAAGAAAAGGAGCGATCTTTGAAGCAGAAGAAACTGGTTTGATTGCTATATAGTCAGTGACTCAGTGGGTAGTACAAGTCTTCCACTGCTGAATTTCGAGACTTTTACTTTTTCAAGAAAAACACAACTTTTTTTCGCAGTATCTGCACAGCCACAGAGAGGTAACCTAAAAATAATAAACTACGTTTCTATTTTTATTTTTTCTGAACTTTTCAGAATAAAAGGGATTTTAGTAGAAATATTTATTTATTATTCATTTTAATAATAATTCAAATTTGGGAGTATGTACGGTGTGCTTTACCTTGACATCTTCGAGAATCCTTTCTCCACTTTTCGACTTTTGTTTGATTTCCCGTTTTGTCCTTTTCCTTTATTTTATCCGAGGCCAATTTAACTTGGATTAGTTATTTAACCTTTTTTTTCTCCTTAATTATAGGTTATTAATTGTTAATAATTTAATGAATATTTTACATTTTCTCCCCCTCTTTTTCCTTCATATTCTTCTTCATAGGATAGAGAAAAAAAAAATTTACCTTAATATGGATAAAATCACTACAAATAATCCATAAATAGAGACAAAGGAAATAATCATGTTAAAGTTAATAAGTATTGACAATTGAAAAATTAAACCAAGAGATATAGTTGACTCTTAGGATAGAGAATATTTTGTTTAATTGTCCAATTGTTTGTGTTATGATGTAGCTGGGTTTTTTTTTTCCAATTGTTTAATTGTCCAATTGCTTGTGTTATATACCATGCAAGACTTTATGGGTTTTTTTTTTCATGAAAGAAACATAAATATAATTTAATATAATGATAATTGGTCTTAAGTTATTATTTGTGTTTAAATATGAATAAAATATAGTATAATATTAGTTTATTTAAGGGAATTCGAGAAAAAAAAAAGGAAAAAAACTCTTTTATCTTTCCAAATATTATTAAGTCAACTAAAAATACTTAAAAGACAAATCTTATACTTTGATTTTTAGTAGACTAATAAAGTTTTGAAATTTTAAAAAATTTATATAGTAATATCAGTATATTATAATAAATTTACAAAAAAAAAAAAAAACTTCCCAAATATTATTAAATCAACTAAATATACTTAAAGATTTTTTGGGGGGAGGGTGGGGGTGATAAATATTAAAATTTTTTAAAAAATTAATTAATTATATAGTTATAATTTATTTTCTAATGCTTTTTGTAAGATAAATTTTAATTATAAAGATTAGTCCTTTAAGGATTCTTTTTAGATAAATTTAATTAATTATAGAATTATAATTTATTATGGAAATGCTAAAGTTATCTAATACATATAGGTTTTCTAAAAGAGTAAAAAAAATCAAAGAAGATCACGATATATATTTTTAGTATTTATATTATCTTCCTTATCTTTAGAGAGAATTTTGATGTTATTGGATCTATAAAAAAAAAAATTATATAAAGATTTTAATTAATTCATACAAAATGTTTTTGAGTTGTTTAATTCGATTAAGATGGTTATGCATCTGATTTATTTTATTGGCATCCTTGAGTTTATAAATGTGAGATACGAGAAAATCTATTGTCTCTCACTTTTCTCTCCACGCATATTTTGGTAAATTTTTTCCTTTTTCTTCTTCCCCTTTTTTTTTTTTTTTTAATTGTTCAATTTTTCTCTTATATGTATTATTTTCTCTGTAAAGTCAGAGGTAAAATTTATCATCTTCTAATTTTCTTCGGATGACATATTCTCTCTTCTAATATGGAGAGTAAATTGATTTATTTTTGTTCTTTTTATTTTTTATGTTATTGTAACATTTCTCTCTCTACTCCCCATAGAGTGAGCTTCTCTTAGTAACAGTAGTGATTAATCCAAATAAGTGGTTCAAGGTAATCCAGAGAGAGACAAAGGAAGAAGATTATAAGGGTTTTGAAGAAAAGGAAAACTAAATAAAATGCTATTTCTTTGGGCACTCTTTTGTTAAAAGTGTCGAAATTCTATATGTATGAGTTGGTTAGGTCATAATCCGGTTAGGGGAAAAATAAAATTGTTTTAAAAATTCTATATTATTATTTATATTTTATATTTAAAAAAGGAAATTTATTTTTCGTTAGAAAAAACTGTAAATCAATTTTCATGTAAAATATAAAACTATAAACTATATATCATCACATTCTATTTTATTATTGTGGAATGCCGACTTCAAAAATATTATACAACTTAAATATATCTTTATTAGAAGCAAAGTGTTAGATTATTATCTATCATTTGGGCAATATGATTTTTACACCAAAAACCTTAGCTAATTTAATATGTATAAAAATTATTCGGATTTAATTTAAAATATCTAAAAATAATTTTAAAAATAAAATTTTCAGTTTCTAGAAGATTTATTACTATTATTAAGTGTTTATACAAGTTTTCAGATTTAGTATTGAATTGTTAAATCTTTAAAAAATAATATTAAAATCACTTATCCAAAACATTTTTATGCAAAAATATTAATAGATCAATCTTTCTTTATTATATATTAAAAACAAGTGCTAGATTATTAGAGTATCTATTTTCGGCAGTTTGATTTTTACTCTAAAAAATTTAACTAATTTAATTTCTAAAAATTGGTGTACAAATATTTTGTATTTAATTCTACACTATAAACATAATAAGTTTAAAGAATTCATTCAAAGTATTTAAAAAAAAATTATGAAAAGAATATACATTTAATTTCAAAGGATTTGTATAAAAGTAGCATACAAAGTTAATTTTATATAATTCGTATGAAGAAAAAATGTGACTAATTTAATTTATACTTCATGATTTATATTTGAAGGTATGAGTATTTAACGATAAAATATTTTTTTAATTATAATTTTTTTTAAAGAATTAATTCTATTAGATCAATATGAAAGGTAAAAATAGACCAAATCTATATGTTCAATGGGTTTAATTTCGTCATTCCCATTTTTAATGGGTTTAAAAAAAAGGCTTTCACTTTTCGACAATGGTCACAGTTGAAAAATCCGATCTCTTCCTCAGTGCTCAAAATCCATTACGGACGAAATTTCATTCTGCACAAGATATCCATACTCGCTATCGGAGAACTATGAATTGCAAGTTTGGATTTCGCATGGGCAGGTGGCGGGGGTGGGTTTGCCATGGGGTGGGTTAATTTGGATAAATCAGAGTGGTTGGGCTAAGAGTGCTAAGCTTTGGTTAAAGGATGGTCAGAACTGGGAAAAGAGGTGGTGATTGGCTTTGTTGGGTGGGGAGGAGGATAGGTTGGAGTTGGAGCAGATCTGGGAAAAGTTGTAGCTTGAGACACCGAAGAGAGGGAAAAGGGCGGCAGCAAGGCATGGAGGGGCTAATCGAAGTTTGGGTGTAGCATTTCCATGAGAACTGCACTGATTGAAACAGAACATTGAGCTACTGCAAGTTGAGAATGCAATCTTTCAAGCTTGAAAGGGTTAATGGCAGCTCCATAGTGGCCAACAACAACTCTTTCGATGATGAGTCTTCTTATGACGGCAATATCAACAACAAAGACTTACATCCCGTCTTCATTGGAAAGTCCCACAAGCAGGTGGTCACCGGCAGTCGGGCTGCAATAATTGATCTCTTTTGTTTTTTTTTTTTTAACCCAACTTCAATTGACTAATTTAATTTGTTTGAAATCTGGAGTGACCAACTACAATGGCTAATGATGATGCAGTTCAACTGTATGCAATCGGAAGTCGGCTGGTCTGAAGAAAATAGAAAGGGGTCATTAGAGAAGAAGTTTGATTTTGATTTTTTTTTCTTTTTTAAACTCAGAAAAAATGGGAATGACGAAATTATCCCTCCGAAACTATGCATGTGAACGGCGCAGCCGCGTGAGTGGCCAAAAATTGATGTTTTGGATCATTGCGGCTATTCTTAACAACGTGAAGGACCGTTATGGTTGAAAAAATTTTTAAGGGACCGAACTGTTTTTTTATCTAAACGGATAGGATCAAATCGGCTAAAAACCCTATAATATATTTGTATGAATATTTTTTATTTTTTAGGATTTTCAAGAATTTTTCTATCAATCATGCAATATATTGACATGGATATGTTTTATTAAATTCGGGTGAGTATTTTTTGTAGTTCTATATTTTCCCAAAAACTTATAAATTTTGAAAAGTAAGATTTGTAGACTCTTTTTTTTTTTTTTTCACTTAATCTTTCTAAAATAGAATCTCAATGTCTTGGAAAACTAATTTTGTTTTAATTTGTTTTTTTTTTTTGAAAGTTTACTTCTAAATGGTATGTAAAGCAATTGATGCTAAATTGGACCCACAATTCTGACAAGTTTATTTTAAGGTTTAAGTATCACCTCTAAAATTCAATTCAATAAGATTTATACGTTAATGTTTTTGAAGAACATATTAAATTATTTTTACAATTTTAAGATTAAAATATAAATGTTAGGATGGGAAATGTTTTTTAATATTTCTATGACTTAATATTTAGAAAATAATTATAAAAAGTGATATTATAATAAACATTGTAGTAAATATTTCATTTTATCCATATATAAAAGTAAAATAATTTTCAAGGAATTTAGATATTTAATATACAAAATTGGTTCTTGGGAATTCAAGCATTATATGTAATATTTATGGAGTGACCAAATCAAAATATTATAATTAAGAAATTTTACTATAAAAAAAAAAGTTTCTGAATTGTTTTAAAAAGGTTATGAATAATATGGAGTGGATGTGGTATCATTAAGTTTCTAAGGATTCTACACCAACAATTATTAATTCTAAGACACATGAAGAAAATAAAAATATTATTAATTTTATTATAGTAAATATTAAAGTTCAATTATTTAGGAGGAAAATAAAATTTAACTAAGTTAATTTTAAAAAATATAAATGAGGAAAACCAAAGCATCTAAATCCAAAAGATTTGATAGAAAATAAGTTAGTAAATTATCACTAATTTAATTCTAAATATATGTATAAACAAATATTTACAACCTAATTTTTTGTCTGTTTTGATGGACTTTTTCCTTAAAAAAGTACATCAATTTATTTTTGACCATTTTACATGGATCTTCACTTAATTTTTAGAAGTCTTTGTATGAACAAATTTGAATATATATCAAAATTATTAAGTTTCTATTTGCATAGACATGTTTGAGTATATAGAAATTGTTTCTTAAAATATTTTACAAATCTTTTTATGAACAAATTTGAATATATATCAAAATTATTAGAAATCTTTGTATGAACACTTTTGAATATATATCAAAATTATTAAATTTACAAAATCAAGTTCAAAATATTGTATTAAAAAATGTAGAAAGTTATCTATCTATAAAGATACATATAAGGAAAACATTTTTCTAATTAAATGCCAAAATACAAAAACTAGCACAAAATTCTTTCTAATTAAAGTTTTCACATATAAAAATAAAGTTTATTATATTATATTTAATTTAATAATATTATTAAACTATCTTTATAAAAAAAAAAAATTTCCATTTTTTATCACACATTGCACGTGGAATCATACTAACATATAGAGGAATGATAGTGTGTGCTTGACCGTGTACACTAATGAGTATAGTAGTTAGTCAATTAACAGTAAACTAAATTCTAAGAGGATAAACTAAACCCTAAAAGAATAAACTAAATCCTAAAAGAATAAAACTAAACCCTAAAAGGATAAGCTAAACCCTAGGGGCACTTGATTAAATTTTAATAAATTGTTTTAAAAAAAAATAATGGAAATCGTTAAATTTGACCGTTAGTTGACTAACTACTACACTCATTAGTGTGCACGGTGAAGCACATATTAACATTTCTGTATAAATATATATATATATATATATATATATATTTATATTGAATTTGAATTTAACTAAAATAGAATATGCTTGGTATAAAAATAGAATTTGAGTTACTATACAATAGTAGTAAGATTCTACTCTAAATCTTCTAATATTCATTTCCAGAAATCCTTTACTATACTACTATTAAAAATAACATATTTGTAGACAAAACTTCATTTTATCTTCCAGGTAAATTTTTTTATTATAGAGTCTAAGAACACCTCCAATGGGGATGCATAAGCTTAGATGGAGAAAAGAGAAAATTAGGGGAGCACCTCTCCCCGTTGGAGAGAGGTGCCCCAAAATGCCAACTGGAACGAATTTGAAGTAGATGTGCTTTTCTTTGCGTCGAGTGCCTCACAGAATTTGAGGAGCGTTAGGTTGTCAGCCGGCTTCAGAAGCCATGTGTGGGGTTAGGTGGCTTTTTTTTTTTCTCAACTTTCTCCAATTCCTTTATTTATTTCTTTTTTTTAACATGTAATTTTTTTCTACATTATTTTTTTTCTTTCTAATTTTATATTCACAATATTTATTTTTTATTTATTTTCCTAAAAAAGCACATTTATTTTTTTCATAATAGACACACAAACTTCTTTTCCTTTTAAATTTATAAACTTCATAAAATTTATTCTTTTAATTTTTTTATTTCTAAAAATCATTATTATTAGGGAAAAAA
>JAOXNR010000030.1:7394718-7405905 GCA_028571225.1 Parsonsia alboflavescens
GTTTCGAATGCAAATGGATGTATTCCTCTCATAGTCAATGAACTCTCAAGTCAATATCTATTTTTCAAAGGAGAGCTAATACTACAGGGAGGAATGGGCATTACCCTCTGCAAAAATGTACTGTAGCTATGCCAATGCTAGCTTACGGAACACCCGTTGATGAGATTGATGAAAACTTGCAAATTGATGAAAGCACAACAATTGAGTGCTTAATGAATTTCGTTAGATGTGTGAATGAGTTCTTCGATCAACACTATTTAAGAAAGCCTAATATTGATGACATACAACGATTGCTTCATATAAGAGAGGCTCATGGCTTCCCCGGAATGTTGGGAAGCCTAGATTGTATGCATTGGGAATGGAAAAATTGCCCAGTGTAATGAAAAGGCATGTACACATGGGAAGATCATGGTGCTCCAACAATAATGTTTGAAGCTATTGCATCTCAAGATTTGTGGATTTGACATGCCTTTTTTGGAGTTGTTGGATCAAATAACAATTTCAATGTGTTAAACCAATCTAATTTGTTCACACGAAACTTGCAAGGACAAGCTCCTCTTGTTGATTTCATTGTCAATGGCAGACATTATAATATAGGGTACTACTTAACAGATGGTATTTATCCTAATTAGGCAATGTTTGTCAAAACCATTCTTTTGCAACAAAGGAAGAAGGCACAGTTGTTCGCACGACATCAAGAAGCAGCGAGAAAAGATGTAGAGCCTGCATCTGGAGTACTACAAGCTTGTTTTGCAATAATACAAGTCCGACAAGGATGCATGCGAGATAGGAAAATCCTCAGTGATATCATGCTGGCATGCATCATTTTGCACAACATGATAGTCGAGGATGAATGTGACACATATGGCAGAAATTAAGATTTCGAATATGATAAGGTTGATGGAGGAAGTACATCAACAACAGTTGTCAAATTTCACAGAAATTCTATAAACAAACGCTAATGACAAGTAAATGCATCATCAACTTCAAACAGACTTGGTGGAATATATTTGATAAAAATTCGGAACCGACCATGCTTAATTGTAGTTTTTAGTAATTGTTTTTACTTTTATTTAGTCGCTTTATTTTAACTGTATTGATTATCCTTTTTAGTATTATGCATTCGTAGTTTTTATTACTCATTTTTCTTTTACGTATTATGTTGTTCTATAATAAAATTTTATAAGTTTATTATTATTTTTTTTGTTGTTGTTTCGGAAAAAAAAATGGTGTTAATTTATTTTAAAATATTTCATTTTTTAAATAATAGTTTAAATGTACAAAATAGGAAAAGAAAAAATTATTTTAGATGACGTAACAAATGAGTTGGCAAATGAAATCCACTTTAAACGTCCCGAAAAGAAGAACGAGTGAAGGAAAGAGATACTTAAGAAGAAGGTGCATTAAAATGAATATGTGATTTGTGAGACTCCCAATAAGCACACCTCAAAGGAGTGCACCATTGGAGGAGGTGTTCCCAACTTCTTAAAGATACCTGAATTGTAAGATTCTTTTCAAAACAAAAGAAAAATAAATTAATCCTCTCAAATGATTAAGTCTCGGAACCGAAAGGTTTCTTGATTTTCAAGAGTTTAACTGGCTGAAGGTGTTTCAATATAAATAAATAAATATATATATATATATATAATATTTCTTTTCATATTTATTTATAAGTCATTTGAATTATTTTTGTTATTAATTATAAGTCATTGTTGATGTTATTTTATAGATTTTCAATATTATTTATTCTATTTATAAAATATTTTTCACATTGTCGTTCTTAAGATTCTTTCCATATGGAAATTTACCTCAATATTGATAAATTTACTCTAAATGACTTATAAAAAATGAACGGAGGAAATATTTCCTCATATCCGAAATTGAATGTCTCATTTTAACTTGCACAAATTTTAAGAAAATTAGTTGACTTAATTCATTTTATACCTAACACTATCCATTTGTTAACAAAATTTTTTAAATTAAAAAAATTAGACATTTATTTTTGAATATATCAAAATAAAAATATAGGTATTCAATTTTGAGGTAATTTTCTTCCGTAGACTAACTTGCAAAAGATAGACAGATGGGTGTCTGTTTACAAAATCTTGTGCATTAGCGTTCACGTGCTGCCCACAGGACATATGTCATCCCCAGAATATATATAATTTTTTTATTTATTTTTGAATCTCATTTCCCCCAATACAAAAGTAAACATTAATGAAACATTTTAATAATCTCAGTTGTTCCGTTTCCAGGTCAACATATACCAATCGAACAACCTAGGAGAGGATCGAGATGCTGTGAACCTTTCTCCATCGACTGCCATAGAAATCAAGATCGATCACAGTTGTCAGAGAAGCATGGAAACTGAACTCCAAGATTTCAAAATTGAAGAAGCCACCATCAAAGAAATTCATCAAGCATTTCAAGAAAACAAGCTCACATCAAGGCTGCTGGTGGACTACTACTTGGATAGGATAGAGACCCTGAATCCAGTGCTGCGCGCGGTCATAGAAGTTAATCTAGAGGCAAGGGATCTGGCAGACAGAGCTGATCAACAGAGGAAGACCAACAAAAATGGCAGTGATTCATTGGGAGATTTGCATGGGATCCCTGTGCTGTTAAAGGATACAATTGGAACTAAAGACAGGTTGAACACAACAGCAGGTTCCTATGCTCTGCTGGGTTCAGAGGTTCCCAGGGATGCCGGAGTGGTGGAGAAGCTCAGGAAGGCCGGAGCCATTATGTTGGGAAAATCTAGTATGAGTGAATGGTACAAGTTCCGTTCTTTGAGTGGAGTTCCCAATGGATGGTGCGCCAGAGCTGGACAAGGAGTGGTAAGTAACACATACAAAAAACACTGTTCGTCACTCTCACCTTCAACTCACACTTTACATCCTCCTCTCTTCTCCGGTACAACCCGGCTCACACTACCGCCGGAAAATGGACCGGTTTAGAATTCATCCCTGGTAAAAAAAATTGTACCAATTTCTTTAGAGATCACTTTCTTCTTGAGCTGTATGTGCACAGAGTCATCATTGCCTTGGATGCGTGTCTCTAACGTCTAAATTTTTAAACCAGAATTGCGCCTATCGGGAGTTGGGCAAAATTCCAAACACCCCCACCCCGCCGGTCTAAAAGGAAAAAAAAAAACAGGTTTCATCACTGTTGTAGAGTAGATTAATAACTTTTCTTGTGTAAAGCAGAATCCTTATGTTGAATCTGGAACCCCATGTGGATCAAGCAGCGGATCAGCAATTTCTGTGGCTGCCAACATGGTGACAGTTTCTCTAGGAACCGAGACTCATAGCTCTATTCTATGTCCCTCAGATCACAATTCAGTTGTAGGGCTTAAGCCTACGGTTGGCCTTACAAGTAGAGCAGGAGTCATACCAATGGCACCACGGTGGGATACTGTTGGGTACGTATAAGACCACATTCTTATGAACTTACTACTAGTTGGGTATTAATCTTTTTGATGAACCCTGTGTCTTTTTTATATGATATAGGCCTATATGTAGGACGGTGTCAGATGCGGTTTGTGTGTTAGATGCAATTGTTGGTTTTGATCCAAGAGATGCAGCAACAAGTGACGTTGCTAAGTTCATTCCTCAGGGAGGCTACAAACAATTTCTCACTGAGGAGGGCTTAAAAGGAAAGAGACTAGGTATTGTCAGGCATGCATTTGTTGAAAAGATACAAGATTTAGCTGAAAGTGAAGCTTTCGAGCAACATGTTCACACACTAAGGTTTGCTCATAAGATTTTTTTTTCTTCCCATTAATTTGAACCCATACTTGAAAAGGGAACAGAGTTGCTACACAGGATGAAAGATGAGTCAAGATCTTTAATAGTATGGCTATACTGTGACCTTTTCTTCATGATGTTTCATTTCTTGGTCTAATTTGAAGGGGGAAAGGTGCCAAGGTTGTGGATTGCTTGAAAATTGCAGATGTTGATAAAATTTTAGAACCGAATCATAGCGGTGAAATATCAGTAATGATGGCTGATTTCAAGACCTCCATAAATGGTTACCTAAAAGAGCTGATTAATTCTCCAGTAACTTCACTGGCAGACATTATTTCCTTCAACGAACACAACCCAAAACTGGTATGGAATTTAGCATCTTTATCTTTCCTGTCTCAGCTTTTATCCTGTAATAATGCTTTTTGCCAAGAGGTAGAAGTTTATAAAGTTCTCACAAATTGTAGGAAAAACTCGACGAATATGATCAGCATACTTTTATTGCTGCTGAAGAAACAGATGGCTTCGGGGAGCAAGAGAAGGCCTATGTGGAGTTGCTGGAAACGCTTTCAAAAAATGGATTTGAAAAGTTGATGCAGGAACACCACTTGGATGCGATGGTAACACCTGGTTCGCGTGCCTGCCCTGTTTTGGCCATTGGAGGTTTTCCTGGAATAACTGTTCCTGCTGGTTATGGAACTGATGGTATGCCATTTGGGATCTGTTTTGGAGGGCTGAAGGGCAGTGAGCCGAAGCTGATTGAAATTGCTTATGCATTTGAACAAGCAACTCGGGTCCGGAGGCCACCTCCCCCAACCTTGCATTAGTTTTCTGACTCCTTTTGTGACACTACAGACTGTATTTCAGACCTCATAACATAGGAACTGCAATTGGTTGTAGAGGTGGTGGCATCTCAGTCATGAAAGACACTTGTATTTGTTTGACCTGTCTCACTCTTACTTTTAACTTCATTCATTTAAGTTAGCTCTTGCATTTGATGAACAATCTAAGATGTGTTCCAGATGCCAGGAACCTTCATTGCTTGCTTCCTGCTAAATTTCTCTGTTCCTTCCAAGAAAAAATAGGTAAACAGACAGATAAAAATTCCCAATAAGATATGTCTGACTTGCTTCTTCACAAATCACAAGAGCTCATGACAAGTCATGCAACTGTTTCCATTATCCACAGATTATGAGCCGGAGGAAGCCAAACTAAGTCCCTAGCTACAGAAAAAGGTGCCATGAGAGAAGAACTAGGATTAGTTGCAATTCAACTAAAACATGTACCAACAGTACTGCATCGACATCCCTATCAATTTAGGATCCAATGAAGATTTGTCATATTAAGGCAACATCCATTTACTAGAGAAGTTAATGAGAAACGGGTGACCTCTTGAATTTGATTCTGTGCACTCTTGCAGGTTATGTGGGATACTAAGTCATCAAAAAAGCAATATGAAAATCTTGAATCAGAGATGGCATTCATCAATTCGACTTTTGTGCAGCTGAAATGCAGGACTGATCCACCTTCCGCAGTTGCATTGCATGCCTGCCCAATTAAATGAACCCAAACGGGCTTTGCAACCCATGCACTGAATCTTGTCTCCTACACAACCATCTTGTACTCCCAACAAAATGCACAAGTTATACAATGGTTATTACAGTGTGCAAACGAAGTTAAATAAGAGAGATATTGTTATGGTTACAAATTACCAACCTGTTTCCATCCACTTCATGGGTTCAACAAAAATAGATGAGCATTCAGGCAGCTCCTGATCCTCAGGACTTTTATTTCTCTTTTTCCACTTAAAACATTTCTGTCCATCTCCTGGCTCATGGGGAACCACAAGATCACCTGAAGCAACAATTCTTCGGCACTTTCTGCACCGATATATGACTTGAGGTTTCACATCAGATCCAGGATCAGATTTATTGGGTGCGGGTGCTTCTAATGGAAATAATGATGGTGATTCTGTTGCGGGTGCCTCCATCTGCAACAGCCCAGTGGATATTCCAAACAAAAATTAGGGAAAGAGTATTTGCAAGACCATACACAAAAAATAAATATTTCAATACAAGAATTAACAGATGAACAAATGAATAAATCAAGCCGTCATTTAACAACAGGCCTCAACTTGGTTTTAAGATACTGAGTAGCATCAGGAACTGAGTTCTGGTCCTCCACAGTTGTATCATTTCTATTAAATACTTAGCTACTGATGACTATAAACCTTCTTTTACTATAAAGTAAGTCAGGTTTAAAAGAAGAAACACACACAAAAGGGGAGGGAGGAGAAGGGGGACTGGGAAAGGAGAGAGAAAGAACAAAGAAAACACATTGAATCTTCTTGAAGTTTAATTATATAGAACCAATAAGAAAGATGGCAATATCAAAGGTCACAGACTAGAAGAAATGAAAGTGCATCAACCAGCCCTGCACTCGACCTATGAGAACAACCTACTTCTGTATAAATCTCTTAAAAGTTAGCCAAGGAGCATTAAGAAGCAATTGAATCTTCAAAATGTGAAAAATGTTAAGAGGTACCCGTCATATTCTGGAGAAACTAGAAAAGTTCTTTATATCAAAGAGAACAGACACTGAAATTCAGTGCACACCGATGATATTCCTCAATCCTAGGAAAAGAAAATCCCAACTACTTTCCAGCTAAATAAGTATACAAAAATTCCATAAGAAAAAGTGCATATTTCTTTTGCGAGGAAGGCAAAGAGCATATATAATGGTAGAATTTTATAAAGATTCAATGAGTCAAAACTTTTCCAAAACCAACAAAAATTCTATTGGTTCGTCAGAAATTAGCATGAAGGGAGTAGGTATTCCATCCAAGACCTTCTTCTTCTCCCTTTCTCAGAGAGAGTTCCAGACAGTGTCAAAAGTTAAAACCAAAAATTGTGCAATCAACAGATTTCACTAACAATGAGAATGTACACATTCATTTATCAGAAATGGGTAACAACAAAAAATGTTTCCTTTATAAGAGGCCCTTTTTTTTGGAAATAAGTCGTACATGCACAAGCTGAATATATTTCCACTGGCCTTGACGTTTCAAGAAGAATTGATAAGTTTTCACACTGACCAACCCACAGGCCAACTGACAAAAGCTCTTCTTGTGTAAAAATAGCAAAAAGATCAGGCTTTAAAGGGGATGCCATAGCAACATCAATAAACCTGTATATCCAAGAATGCTCGAAGCCACCTACTAAGAGGATCAGGGCCAAAATGCGTCTATCCAGAAGCCAAAAAAACACCCCCACAACCAAAACCATTTCAGATAGAAAACAAACAGATAAGATTAAATAAGAATCAGCCGAAATCATTTTCTGGAGATCAAAACAACTGTTTTAATACATAACTCGCTTAAAATTTTGTCTTTGATCATGAAACTATGATTTTAAATAAAACCACAGGACAGCAAGGTTCCACATTTATCATGGTCGTAACTCAACAATGTCCCAAAATAGCATCAATAAAATCAAAGATTAAGCTCAAAATAGGTAGAACAAGATCATCACATTAACCTAAATGATCGGAAGAAACAAAATTTTCAATGATAACAATCGACCCAACAAAACAACATAAAAATTAACAACTTTTCTTTCCGTATGGTTGAACTTTTTCATTACTTACAAGATGATATTCGAGAGCCGGAAGCAGAAATTTTGGCAGAAAGGAGCTATCTTTGAAGCAGAATAGGGGAATCGGGGATTGGCGGTGGTTAAAGAGCAAAATTCTTAATGCGCCAAAAATATATACTAGAATTTTTGATAACCTATAATTTTTCATTTTTTCACAAAACCACTTGAAAGTAACTTATATCTTAACATATGATTTGAATGATAAATTACCTTCTCGGGAGATTCTAGCTTTTTATCCATACTATTTTATGGATCAACGAATAAAATAATATATATTGTTTTATTTAGATAAGATATTTCTATATTTTATATATTTTTAAAAAATTTTATTAATAAAATATATTTGCAAAAACATACCTAATATATTTATCATTATTAGTAATATAGAATATAGAAGATAAAAGATAATATAAAAGAAGAATAAGAAGATTTGAAGCCCTAATTTCTTTAATTTTAGCACGAAACGGTATAAATAAATTGCATCAAATTACTTTGATTACGTCTTATTTATTTTGAATAACATGGAGAAAAAAAAAAGAGGAACGAATATAAATGATTTCCTACATATTTAAGAAAAATTTCTGGTTATCCTAATAAAATAATTAACTTTTTTATATATATAGGGAAATGTTATGACAAGTATATGAACTCAACTCATGTATATCTAAAGGTTAACTATCTTCTATTTTTAAGAAAAAATAAATTCTTTTAAAAAATTTTATTTTTTATAAATATATTTTATAAACTAAATTCTAAAAATAAAAAACTAAACCTAGGGTTCTTGATCAAATTTATTTTAATTTTTCTAATGATAGTTGATTGTTGAGACTTAATTGGAGCACAATATAATTTGAACTCCGATACCCATTATAGCATTTTCATATATATAAATGTAGTGTACGGTTAAGTTTCTAACAGTTAATATTTTTAAAAAAATAAAATCTTCAATAAAAAAATTACTTTTTATAAGTATATTTTATATATTATACCCTAAAAGGATAAACTAAACCTTAGAATACTAGATTCACTTTATTATTATTTTTTATATAATAAAAAATAGTTAATCGTTAACTTTGATGATTAGAAACCTGACATTGAACTCTATTGCATCTTCGTGTAAGTATTAATTTGACTGAGTGGTTCTACGACTATAAACTCTGTGGTTGTGGGTGAAAGTTCTACGACTGCGCGGTGATACATCCCTTCTTGTACGTATTAATTTGAACGTGCACAAAGGTTTAGGGCTGCTGGAATCAGATCAAAAGATGGCAATGGATCCCAGAACAAAGCCATTTGTGGTCTTTATGCAGCAAATCAAACCGCCCGGGCAATGGAGAAGGTTAGTGTCTATATGGTAGAACCTGGGAACGGTGGTAAAAATTGGAAACGATGGAGAAGTGAGGCGTAAATGTGATACATTCAACAATGTAAATGGGAAGGTCGGTCGTTTAAGGTTGAGAATTCTCCCAGGGGAAATTAAATTGGGGAAAAATGAAATGGATGATCAGTATTCGATGGGTATCCGGGTTGGGAAAGTTCTTTTTTATTGTTAAAAAAAATATATTGCTGGGTTGTTGGATTAGGGTAGGGAAGACATCCATTGATAAATTTGCCCTTTTACTTTCATCATGTGTCTATCACGTGACCTCCTCCGCAACGGGAGTTACAGAAAATCGAAAGATTATTATGGGAAAAAAAAAACATGTGGGAGCATTTCATAGTTTGCTCTCAATTTGTGGGGTCATATTAGTGAAACTCTTTTTTATTTTAAAAAAATAATAAATTTGATCCAACACTCCTAAAATTTAGTTTATCCTTTTAGAATATTATATATAAAATATATTTTTAAAAATAATTTTTTTATTGAATATTTTATTTTTCAAAAATAAAATCAGATGTTAACTATTAGAGATTTAGACGTATACTCTATATAGAGTGCATTCTATAACATTACCATATATATATATGCAAAAAAAAACTGTTCATCTTATAAATACTAAGTGTTAAGTCTCAAAATAGTAAAGGTGGCAAAATGAGTATCAATTTAATGAGTAGTCATTTAATTTATAGTTAAATAAGTGATATGATTACTCATTTAATTATTATTAATATAAATGATTAATTATTTATAAATCATCAAAACCAATAAGTGCATAGGTGAGTAATTGTGAGTAATCATTTAATTTTAAGTTTGAATATTAACTTGTATTATTTTTTAGCTTCATACCTTTAGATTAATTCATCATATATTCACCCCTCAATCCATCCCTCCCCCTACCCCTGATCCCATCCCACCCCACCCCACCCCACCTCCATCTGTGATTACTTTTTTTTTTTTTTTGTGCATTACTTTTTAGGAAATTAAATAGATTATATGAAATTATTAATTTGATTTTTAATTTTTTTCCTTATTTTTTATCTTTTTTTTACTTGGCTGCTTTAATCATCATTGGTCATTAAATGAAAATCTCATACAAATAAATAGGTTTTTGTGGATTTGACTAAATATATATGTGTGTGTGTGTGAGGATACGGTATGATTTCAAATGATAATAAAAATCAATAAGTACTCCACCAATTAAGGTAAAATAAATGTCATAATATACTTCTTTTGATTCTTCTACAATAATTCACATATTATAAGGATCTTTTGGTAATATTTTTTTTTAAAAAAAAAATCTCGAGCACTTCATAAAAATGACAAAAGAAAAAGGGGGAAAATATGTAATCTTCTGATATCAATATCATTTCTTGTGGGTATGTTTATATTTTTAATAAAATAGTTCACAGTAAAACTTAATTGTGTTTATCTTCCCTATTGCTATACATGTAATAAAATCAAATTTTATTGAATTACAAAACAAGAATCTTGGATGCCAAAAAGCCCACCAATTATTGAATTGTTATTTATACTATTTTAGATAGCATTCAATAGCATTCAATGCATTTAGACAACTTATTGTGCTTAAGCCTTGAGCTTAAAATAAAAAAGAATATCCAAACACTCAAGAGAAGAAGGATGAGGGTGGAAAAATAATTAATTAAGTTATTAATTTTTTTCTTCTCTCTTTCTTTTCCTTTTTTTTTTTTAGCTTATTTCAAATCAAAACAAGTAATTTTTAGTTCTACACTATAGATAATTTTACTTTCCTTTTCCTGGATTAAGGAGGGGAAAAATAAATATTTTAAATTAAAAGAAGAAAAGAAACGAAAGAATGAAACAGTGGAAGACTAGGGTTTGGGGAAGTGTTAGGTGTGAAGGTAAAGAGGTGGGATTAGAAAACGGAAATTTTATTAAAAAATTGAGGGGGGAGGGGGGGGGGGGGAAGTAAAAAAGAAAGAAAGATAAGGTTGAAAAAAGATATAAAAAAAGGTTAAATATAATAATAAGAAAAAAATGAAATATAAATATAAAGAAATGATTAAAAGAGTAAATGTGAAAATTAAAGTGTTGGAGTGTTTTTTTTTTTCCATAAGATACTTTTATAACTTAAAGAAAAAGTCAAATAAAAATATTTGAGAAAAAAAAGAAAAAAAATTGAAAGAAAAGTAACAAAGAAAAAAAAGATTATGAAAGAAAAAATAGGGGGGAAATGTGAAATATAAGAAGAAAAAAAAATCAAAGAGAAATGTGAAGAAATGATTAAAAAGAATAAGTATGAAAATTTGGAGTGTTGGAGTTATTTTTTATTAAACTAACTTTATAGCTTAGAATGTTATTAAAATGAAAGTGTTTTTTTTTTTCAAATTTATTAAAAAGAAAAGGGAAGGGGGGGGGGGGGGGGTTGGGG
>JAOXNR010000030.1:7438993-7453258 GCA_028571225.1 Parsonsia alboflavescens
TCCGTTACGGTAACGGCCGGAGCGCGCATTAAGGCGCGCTCCGGAGCGCACCTTAGCAAAACCGTATATATATATATTGCCGCGTTTGATTAGAAGCAGAACAGGACACAACGATCGATCACGATCAAAAAGTTGTAATTAAGTAGTGATTTCTATTTATAACTATGTACGTAGTCTCTTACGTATGTATTATCGTTCATTACTTTGAAATAACAAAAGTTATAATTATACACGTATCATATCCTTCGTCATTTTCATGATGACTCTTTTGTTTTTTTTTTTAAATCTAGTGGTATGCAAGCCGTTTGTATGTACTTTTACTATTTGTTAGGATTTGCAATTCATTAAAATTAGAATATGCAGGAAAATCAAATGGAACTCACCACCTACAATATGTAAGCTATACCTCTAAATCATTCGGTCACACCCTTAGATGCTTATGATGAGTATTAATTTTGTTAAATATTTTCAAAAATTGTGTCATAAATAAATCATGTGCATACTATGTATTCTAATGTATTAAAACAATACTCCCTCCGTTTCTTTTTACTAGTCGTTTTAGCTGACCAATTTTATTTCAAAATAAAAGTCACTTTATACTTTTCAATAAGCATTTTTATTTCCCAACAACCATTGAATGAAAATTTTTCAATCACACCCTTTTAATCAAATTAAATATTAGAATTGAATTCATATGAATATTATTTATTTTAAGGGGTATTTTAGACTAAGAAAACTATTAATTACTGAAACAATCATTGCTTTGAACTATGTTTCAAAACATTAAACAACTTTTTAAAAGAGACAAAGGGAGTAATATGTGTATTATTGTATTGTTTATTAACTTTTCAAAGTTTTAAACACCAACAAAACATATGATGGCAAAAGATGAACAAGTGTGTTGAACTTTTGTCCCTTTGGAGACATTTTAGTGGATGGAGTGACGAGCATGCAAATTATAGTTCTCAAGTTCGAATACCACCAACACTCATTTAGATAAGCAGAATGTTGAAATGCGTGCAAATTATCCAAAACACAACAAAAAAAAAAAAAAAGATATATATTAAAAAAAAGTTGTGTTGCCTTTTAAATTTTGGTATAGATTCGAATTATGTCTTGCTAAAACTTATAAGATGTGTGCTTCTTAATTTTGATTAGTTGATACACATCCGACTATTTCCATGCTCCCATAACCAAGGGGTCAAATATAGGAGCATCTGTAAGGGAGTATAATCCCAAGTGCTTCCTCGTCATACTAACTAATGGTCATATTTATCTTGATGGTAAATTAAAATGCAATAATTGTTTTGTACATATATAATTATATCAATTTTTTTTTTTTTTTTGAAGTTCCAATAAAGAATTTTCAATTTTTTTTCCCATTAGTAATTAAAATAACATGGGGTACTGCTTATTAATGTTAGAAGAGTTTGAATTAAAAAGTGGACGGTTAAAATGTCAAATTCTATAGGCTGGACTTGAGTTAATTTCATGCTTAAATAAACAATCTAATTAATTTTTTAATACATGTATAAATATTAAGGAACAATAAAAATGGACAAAAGGACTCGGAATATGTTGTTACACGTTGTGTGTCATTCTCCGTTATATCAATAGAAATTTAACACGTGTACCTAAAAAATAAGATTCTTTTATGGTCTAGTTTATCTTTTTAAGTTTTAGTATTAAAATATATTAAAAGATAATAACTAAAGATTGCGAATAAGATTTTTATTATTACCTCTGTCCTAGATAGTCCACATTCTTTTTTTACACAGATTTTAAAAAAAGGTAATTAATGTAGTTAATCTAATCCTTTTTAAAGGTAAGTTTACTTTTATACCTCGCATTCAATTCATAGGAACATTCAATGAAATATATTGCAATTGAAAGTAGTAGATATTAAAAAGGAATTAACAAGGGTAATTTAATCTCTTAATTCATAATTATCTCTCTTCACTAAATAAATTGAACTATAATTTGGGACAAATAAAAAAAAGAAATATAGACTATCTTTATAGGATGAGATAGTAATATTTTATTGGTATAACCTGAACTAACAAATAAATGTATAATAAGATATTTGAATCCAAAAAAAAGTGATTACAAATTAGAGCCGATTAGACGAAAAGAGAATGTTTTAATTAGAGCCCAAGTTAGGCCTGCAGCTAAGAGAACAAGTTGTGGTATACACGGAAAAGTCTTTGATGGAGAGTTTCGATATTTCCTATGGTATTTTTGTAGATCTTTAAATTATGAAAGAATTTTATATTTAAAAAAAAAAAGTGTCTAAACTAACTTAGAATACTATAGAACAAATTTTATATAAAGATAAAAATATAATCTTATCAAAATTGAAAATAAATAATTTTTTTAGGTTAATATTTCATAAGTTTTTATTAAAAGAAAGACTGAGACTAGAAATTATACTCATTTGAAAAACAAAATGCACGATCTGAAAACTATATAACTGGTGTTTTAATTCAACGTTTAATTCATTTATCTTTCATTTATCCTTAGTTAATTAAAATGTTCAGCAAAGCAAGAACATGGTTCTAGATCCCTCTAATACATCAATTCAAAATTTACATATATCCTAAAAGTTCAAGAACTTTAAGGGTTTAGTTTATTTCTTTTAAGATTTAATTAATGAAATATAACTACAAAAATAATTAAAAAACACGTATAAAATTATTTTTATTAGTGTACCATAAAATGTCACACCAAAAATTGTAGTAAAAGATCGGAAGCCTGGAAGAACACAAGTGAAAAGAAAACTCTTGCACTCAAGACATTAAATTAGGAAAAGGTCTTTTTCCAACTTAGAAATGGCAAATACAAACTCATTCACTTTTAAAATTCAAAGTTCAACTATCAATAATTGCCCATGTTTTGCTCTCAGAAGACAAGTTGAATTTTTCTCGAGCATTAATGTCTAACTCTCATTTGCTCGCAGAAAATGAGAAATCAAATCATATATAAATTCAACAAGCCTCCCATCCTCATCAACTCAAAATAATGAGTGGTACTATTATCGAACACTCAATACTTTTGTCAACTTTGATAAAATATTGTTTATGATATTCACTGAAAATTACCACCTCAATTACCTCACCGAATGGTAAAAAAAACATTATTCATAATGTATTTTAAAAAAATTAAGGTTAAAAAATAATGAATTGACTTAATTAAAATACTTTAAAAAAAACTTAATTAAATTATCTAGGAAATTGAAATAAGAAAGATATTAAGGAGGTGAGAGTGGAAAAAATAATAATAAATATTTATGAAAAAGAAAAAGAAAAAAAAAAGGATAGGGGTGTGATGCAATCACGGATATTATGGTGGGAAAAAATATAGAACCTCAAATGTAAACAACTTCACTCGAAAGCTTTATTACATAAAAAGGGGAATCAAGAATAAAACAATAATATTCTTAAGACACTATGAGAAACGAATTTTATTGACTGAAAACTCAAAACTTCATGAAAACAACAATGTCTCCAAAAGCAAAGAAAAATCGGCATTAAATAAATCCTAGAACAAAAATTGGAAAATTACGAAAAGGTCCCTAAAGTTTCTAAAAGGCCCAAAAGTTCATCCAGATGACCTCGGATGGCCAAAAAATGGCCTTAGTCATAGCATAGCAGTGAGTATTGTTCCCTAAACTGTTTCAGATCGACTCTTCAAATTTGAACCCATTCTGACACTCTCACAACTTTTCAGTTCTTACGTTCCGACCCCATAAACTTTTCCGAACTTCTCTGAATCATCTCCAATTGCCTTGAAACTTCTCCTGCAACCTCTTGGACCTACGTGAGCCCTCCTGAATACCTTCCTAGGCCAGTTCTGCATCAGGGTGGAAGTAAATAGCAAGACATCTAGAAGTTCTTATTTTATAATTTACAAAAATAAAAAAATAAAAATCAGAATTCGTATTTTTGTTAAAGTCAACTCATTAAATATATAACCTTTTCTATATAAACCTGTATTTAAAACTGGTACCTTCTATGAGAGGAAAAACGACTGTAAATATATTTATTTATATATATATATAATCAAATATAAACAGTCAAATAGTATTTAAAAAGAAAAAAAAAATGAAAGACTTCTCTGCAGTTCATAAATACTTTATCATATTTAATTCAATTTCTGCCATATGGTGTAATTTGGATACAATATCCCTGGGGTTCGATATGTAGGGAAGTCTATGATCCGAGAATATTCATCATTATGTTTCTGGACAAAAATTGCCAACTCTGTTTTTGTATGAGTTGAGAGACAGGATATATGGTGATGCCCAGCACACAAGTGTAGCACTGTAACAAGCAATTGCCTGGACAATCGTAGGACCCTGCAGGACCTTTAGACAATCGTACAAGATATTCGATTTCAAAAACTCCTAATAATAGTATATATAATATTTTCAATATATTTTTTAATAAGATTTAAAAAATAATAAAAATATATATAATTCTTTTTAATTTAACCTATTCGTCCACTCATTGTTTAATTGTTATTTAACTTATCTTTTTTTGTGATAAAAAAACGATTGACCAATCTTCCTTATAAGATAGGTTAAATGTATTAATCATATTATTTATTGAAAAAAAGATATTAAAATAGAATGATTTTGCAACCCATAAATTATATAAAATAATAGTGATACACTATAAAACCTCTTTCTAATTCTCACATAAGGTCTCAAAAAAGCTTCACAATATCCTAGCCATTAGTTGCCATAGATTAGTGAACAAAAATGGATTGTCTAAATACAGAAGTCCAATAAAAATATATTTAAATCTAACTTAACTTCAAAACCTAATTCAAATTAGAAAGATTGATCAATTCTATATATATTACGATTTATCCTTACGAGAGTCACAAAATTCTCAAAGAAAATTATTTACAATGCATTCACATTACAAAAGATTAACAAATACTACAAGTAGAAAACTAAAATGTACCGTGAAAACAAATTATCTCGTCAAAAGTATAAATAATGAAACACTACCCTAAAACCCATATTCAATCTTGGTGGAAATGTGAGATCCATTCCAACCCCGTACCAAATTCATATTGACCTCCGTATTGATTTCCAATGCCTTGAATATGATTTTAGGAGAAGAAGATTTACAATTAAGAAAGGTTAGTTGTTGTAAACAAACTCCCCCGAGCATTTATCTAAAAGAAGATATACGGCTAAATATAATCGACAACCAAATATCAAACTGTTAGCAGTTGAGTAGTTGAAAATAAGAGAGTCGAAAGTTTCAATGCTGGCCCCATAGTCAAAGTTGAAAACATTATAGATGATGTAATGACCTCATGACACGGCTAATGACCAGATAGCCAACGACTCCGGCCCCTCTTGTTGCTTCGCTACCTCAACTGTTAAATACCCTTTCAATACTTTTTACGAGTACCATCTAAGGACTATATATCCATTGGCTTTGATTCCTCGAAGAATCAAATTATCAAGCTTTGTTTCATTTGCCTTTGTCTTTGGCTTTCTGTTTCTTGGGTTTTCGATTCTTGCTTTTAGTATATTCATCGATTTCCTCAACGGGGCATAAAGATTCAAACCATAAAGGGTTCATCGATATGCTCCAATTTAAGATGATAAAGAAGAAAATGTGGATGTTTTCTTTCTGATGTTATATCTTTTCTTCAAAACTCAGCCCAATTTGTCTTCTTTCTCTCATGGAAGGGATGACCATAATACTAGATTCAGTTTCAAACAGCTTCTCTATTGCCACTCGTGACGATCGCTCTCCAATGCTCTCTTTTTGGTTTGCTCCTACCACTCGTCCTCCTGGCCTCGATCCGTAGAACTCTTGTAGCTTAGTTTTGCAGTTCGTGCTTTCAGCTTCTGATTTGATTCCATTAGAATTGAAAAAGCTTCAATCTTGGATTCTTTTGATGTGTTGGAATGTGATTGAGTTTGATCATCGTTTCACTTTCTTGGAAACCCATAAACTTATTTTTGGAATTTCCTCGATATATTCTTTCTTTTTCTCTAAATCAAACTTTCGGAAGTATAAACATATTCGTACATGTAACATGTAGTTTCCTAGCGGTGAATGGTTGCCAGATTTTGTGCTTCGTCAATCCAGTGAGCTAAAGTGTTTGTACTTTGGAATTTACCATTTACATACTGAAAAAGAGATACGTATATTTGTATATGGTATATGTGTGGTCATGAACTTGTATTCTGAGAACCAAAGTAGCTTAGATGTAATACAAGATTATTCAGGTTGGTTTGCTCAGTTTGCAGGGAACGTCGGTGGGTGTAGTGGGCATTTGGGTAGTGAACCTATGCCAGGAGTTCCCGAATCCTTGGTGCTGGACACTGACAGAGGGGAGTTAGTAAAGGCTCCTGAGAGAGTGGGGAAGAAAGGTGAGCGATCAGAGGCGAAATCGGCCGCAGCCTTGAAGAGCCACAGCGAGGCAGAGAGGAGAAGGAGAGAAAGGATCAATGCTCATCTGGTCGCACTTCGTGACCTTGTGCCTTCAAATGAAAAGGTTGGTACTTTTTTAATGTACATTATGTGTTTGAAACATGGTTTCAATTATCTTGTCCAGGACTTCTATTGTTTGTTCTGTTACTTCGTAAATTTTGTAACAATTCAAATGCAGATAAATCAGTATCCCTTTTTGTTCCCTCCTTTTTGTGCATACTAATTCTAGTTTTTCCAGTGAAGGAAAACTATACTAAGCGATACTTATAAGTAAGATCATAAGCTTTCATGTTGAAATTCTTGTTTTTAGTTCACAAGTTCTATCTCTGATGTTTTTAGTTCTGAAAGCGTTAGATTCATGAAGTGTATTAACTGTTAAGTTGGTCGATTTCTTTAGTTTTTCCCCTCTGTGCTGCCATGCCATCATGCTACAATTACTCTACGTTTACCTTGAGTTTTTGGCCCTTAGCCATCATCTCTCTTCGGATATGATCTGAAATTTTTAATTCTAGGCTATTCTACAGCATTGAGCATTCATTGTGTTGCCAGGTTGCTCAAAGCCAACATAAGGGGTGGGGTAATGGAGAAAAAATTTGCTTTTTTGAAACCACAGTTGCAAACTTAGTTACAGGATTCTTTATGGAATCTATACCTTAATGCCACAAGTCTTGTAAGAGGTGCAATTGTTTATTTATCAGTATATTTTGTGATGATCAGCTAAATTAAATTCTTTGTGTCCATAAGAGGTTTTGATGTTTTAGCAAGTGAGATGAAGTCTGTCAAGTCCAAGAAGTTACTAATAGTCTTGAGTAACTTACTATCCTTTCCTTAATTAACAATAGCTTGATTATTGGGCACAGATCTTTCCAGGGGGTCAAGGAAGGCTTTGTGATTCAAATCTTGAAATAGATGAGGCAAACTTTAAAATTAAATTATGATCAATCGAGTTGATTTGATTAATTAATTTCCATATATTGTGTGTTCAAGTTGTTTGCCAACCTAAAATTATGAACTTTTTTTAATTTGTGTCAAACATTTAAATATTCTGGCTGCATAGCTTCATGGTTTGACTTAGGCACCTAATAACTTGATTTGGTTCTGGGGTCCTTTCAGCTGATGTAATGTGGATTATTATTAACTAATATATCTAGTTATGGCTGTGTTACTCAAGTTTATCTTATTGTTGTGGTTATCCACATATATTATTTTGGCTAATAACATAAAAAACAAGCTGACCACTTAGATGCTAAATATGATTTGACCTTAAAAATTTATGGATGCAGACTGCTTTAATAAGTTGGCAAAAATATGACTAAATTGCTGGGGCCATCTGTGTTTGTTCAACTGAGAAAAATATGGAATCAAGCCTCATTAACTACTGCCTATTGTCATTTTACTGCATAAGTCAAGTTGCTGAATCATCTGAATATCTCATTTTTTTTATCAGTGTTGTTTGTCTTATTCTTCTTGGTATTTCAAGCCCACTGCTTGACAATAGTGGGCTAACCACTTTCTTAAATGGGATAAACTTGAGTAATCTCCTATCTTGATTGTCAAAGAAAAGGACAAAAATGGTCTGCTAGCTACTTCCTCCTATGTATAATAATAGCTTCCATATATTGTTTCAAGACTACTACTTGTGCACGTGTCTGAGCATTGCATTTATCAAACATTGTGAGACTCAATGTAGGAAAATTAGCTTCAATCTCTGACAATTAAAATCATTTCCCATGAAGCGAAGAAGACTATTTTGGGGTGCTTGTTCAACTACATGGTGGTTTCAGAACAACCGGAAAATAAAAATCTACATCTTTCTTTTCTTGGTAAAATGCTTCCACACTTGGGAAAAATTTAAGAAAACAATCTGCAGGGAACTTCTTAGGGTTGTCTGTTATATCAGTTTTGCTTTTATTTTCTTTCTTATTCATTCTGCCACACTTGACACTCCTCATGTTTCTCATGGTAGTAGTTCAGTAACCTTTAGTCATTTTTAATAAAGCTTTGTTTTGTAGATGGACAAAGCCACCCTACTTGCAGAAGTTATCAACCAAGTGAAGCAACTCACGGAAACTGCAACGGAAGTCAGTGATAAATTCTTTGTTCCAATGGACTTTGACGAAGTGAGAGTTGACCAAAATGATGAGAGTGCAGAAGATGGAACTAATTCTTTCAGAGCAACCATTTGTTGCGAGTACAGGCCAGGACTCTTATCTGATATAAGGCAGGCTCTTGATGCACTTGCGGTAAATCTGGTTAGATCAGAAATTTCTACCTTAGAAGGCCGAGTGAAGAATGAATTTTTCTTCACTGCCGGCAGAAGAGTGGGCACTGGAATTGCTGCTGAGAGTAGTGTACACCTTGTGAATTCGGTCCATCAGGCTTTGAGTTCTATCTTGGACAAGGCAGCTGCATCGGCAGAATATTATTCCCCAAGGATGATGTTCCCAAGCAAGAGACGGAGGGTTTCTTATTTTGAGTCCTCAAGCTCATCATAGTGAGAGTTTCAGTAATCAATTCTTGTGGAAGTGTGGTTTGATTTGGCTTGTGTATCTGCTGTTATGAAGAACTTTTGGACATTGATATTTCCATGATGGCATGATCTTTTGTATGGGAGAAATACTCCCCAGGCCTGATTTTACTTTAAGATATATATTTGAAACTTTTGAGTGGTGAATGTTGATATTTATCTTAAGAAAGTTTGTACAACAAAAAATGGTTTCATTGGACATGGGGCAATCAATTTCAAAAGCCCCCCCATTGGCATGCATAAATTAGTTCTAACTAAATTGGGGTCTTCATTTGAAAGCAAATTAGACAGTGTATGAATAGTTTTAAAAGTAATAAAGGTTTCCAAATTAGACTTAAAATAGAAATTGTGTGATTGATGGAGCAAGAAAGTTCCAGAGGAGGAGTTACTGCTTTGAGATTATGCAATTGTAATGGATAAAAAGTTGGGAAGATGTATTTCATTGGTGACTAATGTATTCACAAATGCGTTTCATTTAAGCACAAGTGGTCTAGTGGTAGAATAGTACCCTGCCACGGTGCAGACCCGGGTTCGATTCCCGGCTGGTGCACTGGCTGTGAAGAAGCCTGCGCTACGAGGAAGGATTGGGGCCCATTCCGCTTATGTATCATCCAACGGATGAGATTGAAGCGCTTCAGAGCCTTCCTTTTTTAGAGACCATTGGTTTTGGAACTTATATTCATGACCCGCTCAATAACTTACATTCTTCTCCTAAACCTGACTTGCAGACTACCTGTTCACAACCTTCCCAACATGTTCTTTACATGGTCAGCTTTTCACCATTTTGAACTGCAAATTTGTTCCCAAACCTTCATGAGAACAAATGATTATTTTCGTAATTAATATTTTTTTTAATTAAAATATCCTTTGCGTTAAATAAAGTTAATATTAATTCAATCATAATATTCTTTCCTTCTCACGATATAAGTCATTTTAAGTTTTATATTTGTGCCATAGTATAAGTCAATTTTGAAATTATCTATACATAATTATTATGTTTTTTTTTTTTTCCATTCTTATCCTCTGTTGATATTCTCATTTATTAATTGTGAAGAAAGAAAATTATAATTATTAAAGAGAGAGAAAATGGGGCATTATTGATATATCATAACTACATTTTAAGATTTTTCATTTATAACAAATTATGGTTAGCGCCTTATATTGTGAGATTAAGGTAGTATTTAATGTGATTAGAAAAGTATGTCTGCAAAATTTTTCATTAAATGTTTCTTGGGAAATAGAAAGTGACAAAAAAATACTCCTAGATAAATATAAAATGACTTCTATTATAAGATAAAATAATCTGTTCGTTAAAATGATTTGAAATGGCAGTGGTATATTATAGGTAGTAAAGAGTCATTTCCCATTCAGCACCAGTGGTCTAGTGGTAGAATAGTACCCTGCCACGGTACAGACCCGGGTTCGATTCCCGGCTGGTGCATGGCTGCTTTTTCCTTTTAAATTTGCTTGAGAGTAAAGTTCGCTGGATTTTAATCCAAAAAAGCCTGTCTAGCTAAGTGTTTACCATAAACTCCTTGGTTCTCGCATCGCTTTCTTTTCACTCGTACTAGATTACGCTTGCAAGGCGTTTGTTCAAGTTTTGCTTTTACTTAGTATGCTCAGAAAATCAAATCAAGGAAAGCGAAGTAAAGAAGTGGTACAGCCCTAGGTGCACTAGGACTAGTAGTTCTACCCAAATAACAAACCAACCTTGAATTTTCTAGGCCGTGTCAATCAAGAATTGATCGACGTCATCATTGTTAGGCCTTTCTCTTTCCCTAACCAAGGTTACAGAAAAAGAAAGGGAAACCAGCCAGTGAAGTTGGAACCTCTTGGCTTGCACCTGGGAAACATTGCCCTTAAACCTTTGGCTATATTTGGAAAGGAAATGAAAGAAATTGGTAGTTTCTTTTTTAATAGTAATAAATAAATTATTGTTTGCTAGTGCAAGAAGTGGTTTCTGCTATCCAATGAAATTAAGGGGGAAAGGAAAGGTAGTTGTGGAAGTTAAACTATTAGAAAACTTGCAAAATCAAACCCTCTAAGGCCTATCCGAATTGGTCAAATCTCAGATTACCTTTTTATATGGTGGAGGGTCCGTTTTATCCTATTTCTGTCATTGTTTCCCTCTGCGCTCCAATTGGCTCACATTTGTGGTGTCCTAAAATGAGATTTGGTAGGAATTAGATCAAAGCAAAACATACTTATAAAATTGTGCTTTTGTGATGTGATCGTACTTTGTTTGTGAAGTTCCGTATTAAAAGTTGTGAATGTGAGCGATTTACTCCTTTCTTTATAGTATTTTGTAAACCCTCTATCTGAAATTTAATGTCATATATTGACTCAATAAAAAAAAAAAGGGAACATGTTTGACTTTCATTAAGTTACTAATTGATCAATTTCATTAATTTAATCATTAGTTATATTAGGATTTGTTCAAGTGATAAAACAACCTCATGTATAAGTAATAAGAGATCATAGATTTGAGTCATAAAAGCAACAAGGGGTATTATTTTACAAACAATGAAAATAAATGAGAAAAATTATAATTAAAAGATTGATATATCAATATAATACGCTTTCTCCATTTCAAAATAAGTCATTAGATAAGATTTATTTCATCTCAAAATCGGATATCAATGCATAATTATATAAAAAAGTTTTTCTTTTCCTATCTTGCCATGTTTTCTTTCATGCATTGTGAAGAAAAACAAAGTTAGACATAACATTGTATTTTTAATGTGGGAAAAGGGCATGGAGCTACTTTTATTTGAATATGAACATAATTTGGAATCTGTGTAATGGTGGATACTACAAAATAATACATTAATATTATTATGATTGCAACGTGAAAGAAAATAATATTATTAAATTTCCACATAAGAGAATCACAAATTAATTTCTTTATTTAACTCTTTACCATTTACAACACTACTATAAATACTTCATAAGAAATCATTTTAGAAATATGTTGCTCTTTCTATAAACTTTTTCTTTTTACCATTCTCTCTAGTTTCCTCTCATTCTAACTTTTTTTTTTTAATTTAGCAGTGTCCGTATCAATTCGCAGACATCTTGACTGTTTCGCTAGAACCTACAACTCATCAATACTAAAATATGCAGAAAGATCGAATCGCTGAGAGCCAAAAAGGATTTGGTCCCGAGTCATCGTTTGGCTTTGTTCTTGAGTGGTCTTACAAACCAGTCAGCAACATCATGTAACCAAGAGTGGGTAACAAATGGGTAATTAGAAGAAATCTTAATGGAATATTAAAATTCTAGCTAGAACTAACAATTATGTGAACATATACAAATATCAAGATCAATCTAATCGACTAAAAATGTGAAATTAGGGGTTAGGAGGTTGGAGAAGGTACATGATTATGAAATGGAATGTCTTGTGAATAAAACATGGAATGTCTTGTGATCGTGGAACACCTCAAATCAGCACCACATACTTTTCTTGTTTTCGTCAACCACAAACCACCCATTATATATAGAGAGCATGCCCACCGGGCATTGGCAACCATTCTTTCTTTGTGGAAGAATTTGAATTTTAAAATAATAAATTAATAATAATAAATAAAAAAGAACCAACCTTTTCGGTGCAAATCCACCTGGACATCCCAAGCCATATCAGAAGACAAAACAAAAACAACCTTATGTAAAATTTAATTGATGAAGAAAAAACCCACTTATAGTCTTGGAGCAAATCAGAGAGAGGGAGGAAGAAGAAGATGGTCAATTTTGGGGATCAAAGACGTATGGCTTCAATTTGCTGGTGCCCTCTGACATCATTTGACTGACCCTATCATAGTGCTGCAGCATGGTATTGGCAGGCACGCCAATATTGCTCCGCCTTGTGGATATTTCCAGGGTTCTTCTTCCCATTTTGCCAAAACCCTTTTCTTTTTTATTTTATTTTATTTTTTTTGGGAAAAATGGATCAATATTGTATTATACAAATAAAGAAATTACAATGAGATAAATCTATGTCTACAATCAAAGGATAACTTAGCTGATAAAGTAGTTTTAACTAAGATATGGCGTAAACATGTATCCAATCGAAGCAGCTCAAAAGATTCATCAAATAAACTAGCATTTCTTCAAAATTTTGAATACTAGCAAGCAATACGAAATCATAAAGTGTCAAGGTGAATTGGTGAGGGGACCTCCCCACTCCAGTGTCAAATTGTTATCAATTCATCACAAAATTCTCATCTATGTTGAGGAGATATCATATGTGACCATATCATCTTACTCCCCTTACAGTCTGGAAAGGCATATAACATAGTTTCCAAAGTAAAAGGACATCTCCTACACCTCCCATCACTATCAAGGTTATGTCAAAACAAAAAATCATTAGTTTTAGGTCTATCTTCACGTGTTAGCCAAAGTAAAGCTGATTATCATAAAGGTGCTTTGGAAGACCACACCACCTTCCATTTTGAATGAAATTGAAGATCAAATTTATCTCTGGACTGGTATATTGATCTGGATGAAAAAACACCACTGCCAGTGAGGAACCATCTGGGTCTATCGGCTTCATCTCGAAAGGGTATCGCGAGTTGGAGTTTGTCTTCGTTTGATGAAGTGAGATAACCTAGCAAAGACACAGCCCATCCATTATTAATTTCATAATATTCACTTACTGTCTTCTGCCTCTCATGGGATGGAACCTGATGTTGCAGGTGGATTGTAAAAAAGTAGCAGGTGGATTGTAGTATTCCTCCGATGCTTAAGACAGTATAAGGTATGAAAGTAATGTTGGGATAGTGAAATGGATAGTAAATGTCATGTATGTGGAATAGTTGGTGTTAACTCATTTTATTGACGTCAGACAATGTGGGTTAGTCCATAACATTCTGATGTAAGATGTGTAATGAAACAGTGTCAGATTAGTTAACCGTACTAGAGTTTTATGTTTAATCTAGTTATTTTTTAGTTTAAATTTCCCCTTCATTATTCAGTCTCGTAATTAATGTGATATGTCAAATTAAAATTCTCATTACGTAAGTCAACATTAGCATCTAATTTGTCATTAAATATTCAGTTGCTCGCAAAGAAATGTGATCAAAGTATGGACTTGATGTATATATACACCATATGCCACTTGGAAAAAGGTAACAGAGTGTCAGGTGTTTTTGTCAATACACATATGTCCTTTCGGGAAAAAATAAAAAGTAAACCAGAACCAAATAAAAAATAAAGGTATAGCTGGGCGCCTTCGTTCCAGACTTCTAGTTGTTGCCGCATTTGCAGTTCGGTCTCATTTGT
>JAOXNR010000030.1:7453358-7474442 GCA_028571225.1 Parsonsia alboflavescens
ATACAGACTTACTATAGATCTGTGCAAGAATCATTATAAGATAAACAGATCTGAAAGTTAACTTACATAAGCATAATATAAGTTATATAACTTAAGCCACTATCTTACTTCCCCATCTGGCTCTGATACCAAGGGGGACGGGAACTGTGGCCCGAAGAGGGGGAAAAGGAAAGGGAAGATTTCAAATAAGGAAGTAAGATAAACAGATAAGTAATAAGAAATTAAATCAAGCGGTTGTGCTTATATATATATACAGATTTGCTAAGGCTTGCTCCAACCGTTACCGTAACGAAATTCTTGCTCCGCTTGGTTGGCTGCATGAGCACTGTAGCAAGAATTCCGTTACGGTAATGGTTGGAGCGCTCATTAAGGCGTGCTCGCAAAACCGCATATATATCTATATATATATTTATTTATTTATTTATTTATATACTTGCAACAAAATGAGAAACTAACAGGAATTTCTAGTAGTTGTTAATAAAAAGAATCATTATCATCTAATCTTATGGAAGCAGAAATCACTTGTGCCCAAATCCTTCATCAATTACTTGTCTTTTATCATGGGTTCAAAAAGATTTTATTTTTCTATCTTAAGCTTTTTTGGGTGCCATATACAATTTTTTTGTTTCATCAATGAGCGGAGAAGATGACTAAAGATCTGCCAACCAAACAATAAAAGGATAGAATAGAGAAAATTACAGAATAGAGATCTAAATCTGGTGGCCTAAAATGCAGGAAGGTTGGTGGAAAGGTTAAGGAGGTGCCGGCTAGGTGGCCGGAGCCACCTTGCCGACGGAGTGATAGGAATAGGAAGAAGAAAATTAAAGAAGAAAAGGAAGATAAAAGAAGAGAGAATAAAAGTGGATAAAATTGCCCCTAAAAATTGGAACGTCACATGGATGCCTTCCATTAGGGCTTAATGCCCAAAATGGACGGAAAGGTTCGTTTTTATAACTTTTCATTGTTGAGGGATTAAAACTAGACAATTTACAATTGAAGGGCTAAAACCAAATTTTGAAAAAGTTTAGACAGCTCTGAAAATATTTACCCAAAAAAGGAACAAAAGAAGATAACATATTGAAAAAACAATCACAAAAAGACAAAATTGTCATGGTTTTAATTTCTAAAAGGATTTAAACTTTGTATTATTTTTCTATTCTTGGTTAAAAATTTTTAAAATTATTTTATAAGAAAATGTATAAATACACATATTAGTTACATCCAAACGTACAAACGTTGCGTAATTCATATATTATTAATAATTCCAAGGAAACGAAAGAAGATAAAATATTTTAAAAAATAATCACAAAAGAGCAAAATTATGAAAGATTTAGAACATTTAGTATCTATAGGTAGATTAATTAATTAAATATCTTTATTACTTTGTCTTTCTTAATATATAGGTTTTAAATGACCGACTAATATTTTCTTTCTCTCGTAACCTAACTGGCTTTCCAATTATTTTTGTCTCTTTCTTATCCTTCATTAGGGTTCTATTTCGTTTATTATTACCTCTTTTTTTCTTCTTTTTAATGGTCATTTAAAATTGGAAACACAACTAAGATAACGACTGTTTCAATAATTAATATTTTTCCTAGATTAAAATATACGTTCATATTAATTCAATCCTAATATTAATGTTGTTATAGGGATATAACTGATTTTTTTATTAGAAGAAAAAGTGACAAAAAAAAATACTCTTTAAAAAATACAAAGTGACTTGTGTTTTGAAACAAAATTTATTAGTTAAAACACCTTCCAAAAAAGAAACGAAGGGAATACAAAGAATTATAATTATAATTACTACTAAGAAGAAAGAAAATAAGCATTTTTTACATAATATAAATACATATTTAAGAGTTTGTTATGTAAGTAAAAGGATAACTAAACTTTTATAACGCGGGGCAAAGGATTTATATAAAGTCCTCCATCCCATTTTGTTTATCCATTTAGGAAGATAATTGTGTCTACTCTCTGGCTAACTCTTTTTTATTCCAAGATAATTTTATTTTATAATTATCATATTTTTTTCTTCAATAAAATCATCCATATATAATTATCATATTTTTTTCTTCAATAAAATCATCCATTTCATTTTTCTATCTTATGAAAGAAAGTTATTTCCTCTGTTCAAAAATGAATTTCCTATAATGAACAGGGGGTGAGGTAGATAACACAAAAAACAACAACTTAGATAACTTGGAAAATGACCAAAAAGTTCCAGATGTAGACATCGATTTAAGCTAGTTAATTCTTGATTAGCCAAGAATTGATGATAGTAGTTGGGGATATAGATTAGATTCATGGATTGTGAAGTTTGTGATAAAATGTTTGCTAAAATGAAATGTTTAGATAAAAGTATAAAAGATTGTAAAAGAGATTACAGATATTGGGAATTTAGATCAATTTATTTTAAGATTTGCAATATCTCAACAGAAATACCTACAATGATTCAAGAACAAATAGAAGAACATATTATAACAGGAGTACAACTTAAACAAAAACTAATAAAAAGACATAAAAAAACTAGATAAGCATTATAGAGAAGATCATTTAAATGGATAACTATCAAAAGATAGAAGAACAAGATAGGCCATTAAAAATAGAAAAAGATTTAACAAAAATACAAAAAAAGATCATTTATTTTGGAGAAAAGATACTAAAAGAATTACAAGATATTAATAAAATACTCACTGATAAAAGATCAAACGAAATTAAGATAGGAAATAAAAATCAGATTAAAAGACACTAAGAAAAAATGGAAATACCAGAAGGATATGGTGGAAATAATCTAAAATGGTAACTTCAGATTCTGAAAATGAAAATTATGAAGTAGATAACTTAATTACACAGATAGGAGGTTTAACACGGAAGATAATTTCATAAATATTAAGCCTAATTATGCTATGAAAACCGAATGGAACCCTAATATAAATGATATACCCAATACTAGTGGCACTCAACCAATGATAAGAAGAACTAGTTTTGATAGATCCACAAGAGGATATGTTGGAATATATGCAACAACAAATAAAACTCCTTTAGAAGATATTAAAAATGAACAGATTAATCAGTTTGGAATTTATTTACATTTGGATTGTGTTAGAGACACTGAGGAAGCCCTAGATAAATGGGAAACATCACTAAGGATAGCTCTATCTGTTGATAAAATGGATTTTGACTTACCCAAAGGATTTTTAGAAAGAAGTTTGATTAATAATGTTCTTAAATTTTGGCAAAACATAGATGAAGAAACTAAAAAATATATAGAAGGAGAAGATAATAATATAGCAGATTTCATATCAAGAGATGCAGAAGCAATAAGGATTAGAGTTTTTTGGTGAAGGAAATTTTCTAAAAGACCCAAGAACGATTGACAATATATGATTGCATTATTAAGATTACAATTATGTGATATCTGTGAAATAGATAAATACATATGTGTTTTTCAAGATTATTATTACCATATTTACAATAGAGTCTCTAACACTCATACATATTTACCCATGTTTTTTACAAAGATACCAGACCCTTAAGGTAAAAAATTGATAGATACTTATAATCCAGGAACTACTGATACATTAGTAAAAAGGATAACACATTTAAAAAATAAATTAAGTGATTGGTGTGGTGATGCGATACTAAAGATTAAGAAAAAGAGTATCTTTATGTTGTGATAATAAAATGTCTATAATGATAGGATGCGATTCACCTTAGTTAGATTAAAAAGAGATATAAAAAGAGAAAATATTAGAAGAAGAGATACTTTAAAAAATGAAAAGTTAGATATTATAAAAAGAAAAGATATGGCAAGCCTAACAAACCCACATATGTTAGGAAAAGAGATAATAAAAATCCACAAGATTGTAAATGTTATTACTATCATGAGATTGGACACTATGCAAATAAATGCAATAAGAAATTTGAGAAAAATAAAAAGATAACTAAAATAGATAACGATATTGAAGAAATGATAGCTTAGGGAGAATTTGTGCAGATAAATGATTTTAAAAATTTAAAATCAGATTGCAGCATTTTTATTTACACAGATATAGAGTATGAATCTACATCTGAAGATGAATGAACTAGATTGTACGAACAAGTTCTTCTCAAGAAAACATGGATAGCTCTGTAGAATATGCTGGAGAGTATAATCAAGATATACTAGTAGATAAGAGAAAGTTAAAACAAATACAAAAAGAAAACTTTTCTTTATCTGATTACTTTGGATTTAAAGTTAATATATTAGGTAAATTAGGAATTAAAACTAGAAAACATCATCTTTTTTATGGATTGAATATTAGAGAAAGAGATTTTGAAGTTCCGCTTACTTCTAATAAAGTGATGATACCTTTACTTTCTAAGAAAGATATTTAAGAAAAATTATAAAAGATAAAACCTGAAATCAGGAATACTTTAGGATGGATACATATTGGAGCGATACAAATAATGATAAAATCATCCTTTAAAGAAGGATTAGATACACCAATTGATTTGGCCATAATGGATAATAAAATTCAAGATAGAAAAGATGCCTGTTTAGGGATTTTAAGGGGTAATCTCCAATATGGAAAATTAAAATTCAATATTTACTCTGAGATTTCTTATCATTTGCATGATAAAGATTTTGATAAGACTTTAAGTCTTTTACAAGATTTTAAAAGAAAAGAATTCTTTAAAGATAATAATAGACCTTATTCGATTACTTATATGATTTCATATGCTATTTCAAATACGTATCATTCTGAATGCTTTGTCATAAAAGACACGATAGATTTTCCTTATTTGTTTAATAAAATTAGTTAGATTCAAATGCCTAGTTTGCCAAAGATTGAAGAAACAGAAAATATACCACCATAACTTGATTTAAGGAATAAACCGATAATAACTTTTAATCAATATACGCCTAGACTTTCTTTCACAGAATCAAAAGTCACTGGTAGGCAAAATTTATCAAGATATCCAGAAGATGTGATACAATCTAAAGAAGATGGTTTAAAAAATTATAAGATAAAAGGGGGATATTTTAATGGATTAGAATTTACTTTTGTAAATATACTAATAGATACTGGAGCCAATGGAAATTATATTAGCCACAAATTTAGATTACAAGATATTCATCAATATACAAATTTTAATGGAGAAATTCATGAGATAAATGAAGCAATAGAAACGATATTGAAATTTGGGAATGAAACCATCCTTTTAAGATTATTAATAGAAAATGAAGGATTTGATGATACTTTAGAATTCATGTTAGGAATAACCCTCCTAGATAAAGTAAGACCTTATCAGATAACTTCTTATGGATAAAAGATTACACACAGGGATAAAATGATTTATATTCCAAGATAACTAGTCCTTATAGTATTTACATACCTATTGGAATTACATATAAAGATTATAGAGATGAATACTTTGCTGCTTATATAGATTGTGGAGCAAGATCATAATTATGTAAATCAGATTGCTTTCTTAAGGAATATAAACAAGATTTAAAACCTATTAAGGGTAGATATATTTCAAATAATGTCATAAGCCTAGATAAAGGAATAGAAAGACCGATAATATTATTAGGATCATTTTTATTAAAATGTCCTCCGATTTATTTCTATAATACTTTAACAGATATTTTACTTGGAAACAATTTCTTACGGTTATTTCATAAGATTACATTTGATACTACTTTATATCAAGTGATATTTAAAACACCATGTAAACATTTGATAGCAGTAAAAAGATTAAGGAATTTTTATCAAAAGAATTTTCCTATTAGATTTTAACCCCGCACAGCCAAGCGTAGTGATATAGGATATGTCCTATATTCCATTTTAGGTTATCCATAATTGAATATCCCACTTCCTAAATTAGTAAAACTTATATTAAGAAAATTGATAATGCAATGTGTAAATGAATTAAGTCAAATTTTTTTTATTAAAATGTGTACAAGTCAACTGGGATATTCAATTATATACGATGAGAGTATTATTTATGAAAAAATGAATTGTTGTTAAAGATAAGATAAACGATTAAGTTTTAAAAATATCTTAACAGTATTCTTATTAATTTACTTGAAAAGGCAACTGCTTATTTTTTGGATTAGAGAAAAATTACATAAATAAATTTAAATTTTCTTCTTTCCAAAAGGGATTATCAATGCATTAGCACTAAAAAGATGTAAAGGAACATATCAATCAACTAAACTAGTTGCCCTAGCTATGATCTCACTTATTTCTTCAAAACCATAAACAAACAACACTCACTCGAAATACATATTGCCATGGAATCCAACGTTTAGATTCTCCCCAATGTTTGGACCGATTCATATCTATCCAAGACAAAATATGAGGTTCATTAAAGAATTCGAGGAGATGTTGGAGTCACAAAATCTTCGTCAAACAACAACGGCTGTAGAACAATCTCTTCTAGCATGGATAGACGTCTCCTCATACTTCTTTACTGATTAATGATTAATTCTAAGACAGCTCCACATTTTAAGAAAATATTTTATGTCTCTTAATTATTTTTATCGATATATTTTATAAATTAAACATGTAAAAAAATTACCTAAGATATTTGTCAATTTAGTTAAATTTTATTTTCTCTGATTTATTTAATGATATTTAGTTATTAGTATATAAATACACTAATTTTATTTAATACATATTTATTTTATACTTTTTCTATATATAGTAGAATAAGGAATTACCATTTTGAATACGACAAGGAGTCATCAATCAATTCCATCTCGGATTAAACATAACGATTCTCTATACTATTGTCAATAAAAGGATCCGTAATTATTAGGTATCCTTTCGGATCTTCTATCTATCTTTTAACAATAGACTTTCTCTCTCTATATCTGACTTTAGCATCCGAGGGAATATTGGGATATATCCCCTCCCATAAGATTTCTACTCCTTATAGGTTTCTTGGATTCCTCACACAATGATCTAGTCAGAGTCCAACCTAATCTCCATCGGCAGAGTTCTGGCTACATCATTTGGCCCCACCGTTTCTTACCCAAATCTCTCCTTTCTATTCACAAAAAATCTCACATACATATAGCCACTAATAGATCCTCAATGAAACATCCAAAAATCAACAAATATGCCTTCTGAAGAGAGAAAGAGAAAAATAATAGAAAAAGGATTTATTGATTTCTCTTTTTTTATTTCTGAGGTCATGTTTTCTTTTCAGTATCTTTAGTAATGAACACATGATCGAATCATGAATTACAACACTCACACATGCTGAATCATGAAGTGCCACACTCACACATGGTTGAATCATGAAGTATTACACTCACACATGACCGAATCACATAAGTAGAATCATGAGTTACCACACTTACCTAGCCAAATCATGAGTTACCACACTTTCACACAGCCGAATCATAAGTTATCACATGGCCGAATAATAAGTTACCACACTCACACATGATCGAATCACATTGGCTAAATCATGACTTACTACCTTCAAATATGGTCGAATCATGAGTTATCACACTTACACATGATCGAATCACATAGGCTGAATCATGAGTTATCACACTCACACAGGATCGAAAGGCCACAACATGCAAAAGGAAAACCATGAGACAACACAATCCATGTTGCCGCAAAATTATAACATCGCACTCCCACATTTCCCCCTTCGTACGTAGACAAACAATTTTATCATAGACAATCCCTTTTAACTGAATTACCTGTAATGGTTAATCATAATATTATTTCTTTTATTAAGATTTAGGGAATGCTTATAGTATATAAATATTCTATTCCCTTTTTCATTATTTCTTTTTATTAATTTTTAGGGAAGGCTTATAGTGGGTAAATACACTATTTCCTTTTTTTATTAGTTTTTTTTAATTTTAAGGGAACTCTTATAATGTATAAATGCACTAATCTCTTTTTTTATTAGTTCTTTTTAATTTTTAGGGAACTCTTATAATGTATAAATACACTAATCCTTTTTCATTATTTATTTTTATTAGTTTTTAGGAAATGCTTATAATATATAAATACATCAATTCTATTTAATATATATTTATTTTATATTTTTCCCATATATAATAGAATAAGGAATTACCAATTGGAATACAATAAGGAGTCATATAAAAGGGTCCACCACAATTGACATATATCCTCTTGGATCGTCTCTCTTTCTCTCTCTTCCTATCTTTTAACATCAAACTTTCTCTCTATATCTGATTTTAGTATCTAAACGGGATATTAAAAGGGGTAGGTTTCTTGGATGGCTCACACGATAATTTAGTTGGAGTCCGTATTAGATTCTAATTATTATTATAATATTATTTATTAATATAGATACTATATAATAATATTTTGTTAGTGACATTTTAAATATTTTATAATTTATTTTTTAAGTAACATTGCAAAAAGTTAAAACGAATTATACATTTGAATAAAGATTTAGGATTCAGTCCTTTAATTATATGAGTTATAAATAATATATACATAGTTAGAGGTTTTTTTTTTCCCCCGTAGGTTGTTCCAAAAAAGGATATTTTTATCTTATAAATAATTTGGTTATTCCAAAATATGATTTTGTTTTTTATTAAAAATTCAAAAAAGAAAAATATGGGAATTGAAGATACTTTGAGTAAATATTATCTTTCTAAATTATGAATATTTCCCTTTTTATAAAAAATTTAATAATTCTATAGAAAAACAAAATAGTCAAAGAAAAATTTTAAAATTAATATAGATAATAAGAAACATTCGGGAAATTGTGAATGAGGTAAAGGTAAAAACACAAGAATTTATATATGGAAAACATTCAATAATTTATTTAAAATAAATTAAAATTATAATATTTTTATGGTAGTTAAGATTTTCCTCCACTAATTTAAAGCAATATTACATATGAATCTTACATATTTCAAGAGGAATAAATTTTTTTTCCAAATTTGAAGAGTAATAATAATTATTTTTATTAGTTATAAATATTTCTTATTTTTATATAGAATTTAATATTTTTATAAAACACAAAATAGTCAAAGGAAAAATTTAAAAGTAATAGATAAATATGGAGATTAAAAAACATGAAGAATTCTGGGGGATGATCTGCTTTTATAGAGTGTGACACGAATACTTAATATCTCTCTCTTTCTCTCCTTTCAGAGTGTTCCCTGTTTTCTTTTCCTTTCAAGCTGAGATGGCCCCCGGTTCTTTTTTCTAACAACCCAGTCTCTTTTATGTAATCAGATCGTCTTTCTCCTCATTTAGGGCTCACCCCCGACTGAAAATTTAATTTATTGTCTGGTTGTTTTCTTTGTCATCTAAATTGCCCTCTGTGGAGTTCTTATATTATTTTATTTTTTCTTTTTTTCTTTATTTTTGGGCCTTTTGAATCGGTTTGTTTGTTTTGATTTCGGTTTTGAAATTCCCCTACACGAGTAGTCTTAATTTCTGAATCGGCAAAGTTGATTTTGGTTGCCGCAACAAAGATGGAAGTTGGGAAGATGATTTTTGCTGCGGCGGCACAGGATTTTGTTTGTTGTGAAAGTAGAAAGATGATTTTGGTTGCAGGAAATATTTAATTTTTTTTTTCCAATTTTTTGAACAAGTTAATCCAAATATGTTCTGAACTTTTAAAAACTTAAATCTCATGTTTCAAATCCTTGTTTAATTAGATTATTCAATTCCTTGGGGTAATTAAGCCTTAGGCTTTGTATGTGTCGCCCAGGAAAAATCCCATCTTTGAAAGTCTTTATCTTTCTTACAGTCACTTCACTCTGAATTCTTTTAGAAGTGTTTTGATCGCTGATAAAAAGTTGTGTATATGTTTGGCTATTTATGAATCAATCATGTTCGTATTTTGGCTTAAAATCCTCTTTTGCATTAGCTAAGTAGCTCAGAGACGGTTCTGCAAATGCAATTTTAAATTCTTGATCCAGTAATGCAGTCCTCTAGGTCTTGCAAGAGTTGTGGGAGTAGAACTTTGGTTCCAGACGACCAAACTGGCAATTTAGTTTGCTATTCATGTGGTGTAGTTCAAGATTTTGAAAATTTTGAAGCCCACATTGGTGGCATTACTGGTCCTGCTGGAACCTATGTCCGCGTGGGTACTGCAGGGACAGGCAGTGTTTATAGCTATAAGGAAACTAACATTTATGAGGCACAAAAGTTGATAGAAGATTTGAGGTTTAAGTTAGGATTGTCAGATGCAAGATCCACTGAAGTTAAGGGTATGGTTGAGAAAGTAACAGAAGGTGAATATGGTCAGGGCAGGTGGTTTACGGTGTTTGTTGGTGCTTGTGCTTATGTTGTGATGAGGAAAGATAATAAAATGTTACCCCTTGTGCAAGTGGCTAATTTGGTTGGGTGCGATAGCCATGAGTAGGGACAAATGGTTAATCGTGTTGTAGATTTCCTTGAATTGAAATTACCCGAAATTGATTTTGTAAATTTATATAAATGATCAATTAATACTTGTCCCAGCTTTGGTGGGATATCAGAGGATGTGAGTGAGAGAATGAAAAAGCAAGGGGTGTTTTTGGTGCAGTGCTCAATGAAGTGGTTTTTGACTACAGGGAGGAGGCCAGTCCCCATAGTAGCTGCTGTTTTGGTGTTTGTTGCAGAATTAAATCAACTGGAACTGAAGATTGAAAATGTGGCAAGAGAATTGCATGTGGCAATACATACATGTAAGAAGAGGTATAAGGAGCTTTTGGCAAGACTGGTAAAAGTTGCACAGGCCTTGCCTTGGGGTAAAGATGTCACAGTTAAGAATATCCTGAAGAATGCACCATTTGTAATTCAGTATATGGAGTTGACGTCCATGTCAAAATGCGGTGACAAGGGTGAAATGAAGCATGTTGGAACTCCTGTGGAAGATATAATTAGTGACTGCTTGATAAATGAAACTGGACATTCATATGATACTTATGACACAGAAAATGACTCTCTGTACTTTAAGGTTGAGGATTCTCAAATCCAGAGAACAGAAGGTTCAAATAATGTTCGGATTTCCCCTGAGTGCCTCGCCATGATGTATTCCAAGTTTTTGAATGAAGTTCCAATGATCAACTCTAGAGCAGAGACAGGGGACTTGAACAAGAGAATACGGAAGAGAGGATATGACCTCCATGCATGTAGAGAGTGGTGGATAGGCAAATCTGGACTCAGCAAAGAACTTCTTCTCAAGCAACTATTGGAGGAGGATATCGGATTGGAGGCTAATCCCCCATCTTTCGAAAGAGGACAATTCGTTCATGGAAGGAGGAGAGAAACGATAAAGGCTGCTAAGTTACGCATTCAGAGGATTATGCATCCATCAGAATCTGGTTCTGCAAATGTAGATGGTGTTAGCCCGCAAAGCCAGTAAATGCCAGTAAAAGAAGGAGGAAAATTCAAGTTGAAATTGATTGGGAAGATTTCATCATTGAAACTCTTCTCCTTCATCAAGTGAAAGAAGATGAGACAGAGAAGGGGCATTATAATGTCTTGTTGGAATTGCATGTTTTCGATCACTGTAATTCAAATTGAGCTTCAGTAAATTGTTAAAAGTCCGTTACAGCCAAAAGCTGGCTATTCTTGTCGATGCTTCACTTGGGGCTATAAATTAGAAACTTTTTTGGTAAATTAACTTTGTAAGGTCTCATGTACTCTTATTGTGTAACAAGTTTTTCTTAATTGGTGTAATATATCACCATGATTCATATACTTATATTTTTCATTTGGGTTAGTTGTAGGTTTTTCTTGCATGCTGAGTTTCCATTTATCCTCTTTTACTATATTTTGCCAATTCTGTTACTTCTAAGGTCTTCTCATACATTCAATGTCTTTCTTATCCCTTTTGTTTTTTTGCCCTTTGATTTTTGAAGAATAGAAGCGAAATTCTGATAGCTTGATTGTTCAATCGCTTAACTTCACTAGGGCTCATTTGTTCACTCCGACCCAAAATCTGTATTTCTTATGGTATCACTTTAATGTTCTATTCTCTGTCTATGGTCCGCTTGTGACATTTTTTTTATGTGGTAATTTGACTTTTCTATCAGTTGTAAGCATCGCTTTGATTGTATTATCTTGTGCCCTGTTATGGTATTTGTTGCATGTATAACTAGACCTGTCTCTATTAGCTTAATGTTTAAGATGCAGTGATGATTAAAATTATTCAAATTCTCTTTGCTAATGTATGTTCTGATTTATACGTAATTCATTATGGTCTCAGTTGGGAAAGGTATTATTTTGAATTCTGCTAGCTACTGCCACACACTGTAAACTTAAATTAAAATAAATTGTAAACTGTGCATGAGTTAGGCCCTTAATAAAATGTGTGTGGCTTGATCATGTGTGAGGGGCATCTCTTAAGTGTTTGTATTACCTCCCTCTCTATTAGCTTAAGCTTTTGGATGATGCAGTGATCTAAAGACATTTGAATTCTCTTTGTTCATGGATGTGGATACCATAAGATACATTCTTTTCTATTAATGGATAAACAAGGACTAGACAGTTGCATTCATGCATGTGTGTTTTTCCGGTTTTCGTCTGCTGCTTGTGGGGATAGCTTTGTGGTTTCATTGGATCTAGAAAGATGACACTAATGCATGGAAAGATGGCTTGTAGTAGGAAAAGATTTTCTGCTAAGTTCACATAGATAGCTTATCAGAATTTGAATTGTAGAATTTCTTATATTCTTTCAAGTTAACTAGCCAAGAATATAATCAACAAGTTCACATAGATAATCTTAAAAAATTATAGTAACTAGCCAATTTCTGACTTACGTTGGTACATTGAGTATTGCAATCAGTCTTTACTTTTCTTCACAGTATTGGTTTCAGAACTTGTTATGCTGCAATTTGGCTGTATTATTCAACCTAACTCATGTCTTGCTTTCCTTTTGTGTCCTCATGAAAATGTCTCATCTCATTGTAGTTGAGTTGCAAAATTCAAATCTCATAGCTTTAATTTTTAACCTTTTCAATTTTTTTAAATTGTGTCTGTAGGTTTGATGAAAGAATTAACAGATTTGTTGAGAAGAGTGAAGGGAGTCTGAATATGGTCTCTAAAGTAATACATGAAAAGTTAATTGGAACAATTTTCTGAGTTTGATTTAAAGCATTTTCTTAGATTCTAACCTTTTTATATATATAAAAATAATGGATAACAGAATACAGAAATTCCTCTAAGTTTGAGCTTTTCTAAAGCATTTCCTGGTGAAGATTTTGATATGCTTCTTGCTATTGGATTCTTCAAGATGCTTTCTTTCTCTGCCACCCTCTCAACACACCATTGGATAAAAGAATCTAACTACTGACAGAAACTCACATTTTTTATCATTCGTTGATTATAAGCATGTTTTCTATTTAACATCCTTCCCTTAAAACTAGGATTCCTCAATTCCCTGAGTTGTTTGCCTCAATCTCTTGATTGTTTCAGGACTTTTGCTTTATTATTTATATATTGTTTATTGCCTCAATCCTTTAGCATCTGGCCTGCCCTTCTCTTTCTTCTTATCTGGAGGGAAGTCTGACATTAGAAAAATAGATAAAGTTAGGGGTCGTGGTTACACTGAATCCATTGAAAAGGTTATTTCTTGATGCCCTGTTCTTTAGTTTACTTTATTTTAATAATCTATTCATTTCCTACCTTTTTTGCAGTTTCTGGTGGTGTATTACTTCTTATATGTCCTTTGGATGTGAGATCAGGAATCTCCTGATGATCTTTTCTGAAGAGATTTTATTTGTATTTGTTCTCTTCAATTCTTTGACAGGATTGTAGCTTCTTTGTCTTTGCATCTTCTTGCAAGTCTTGTCTAGTTGATTTTTCCCTCTTAATTTTTTACAGTGAGTTCGAAGGCAGAATTGGGAGTGTTTGAATTTCCTGGGTGATATCTTGATTTAGGGTGGTGTGATTTCCAGCCTCTTTATTTTATTCAGGCTCACGGAAGCATGCTTGTATATCTGTTTCCCATATCTTTTTGCCGTGGTTGGTCAATAGTAAGTTGACGTGGCAGGTGTGTGTAGGTATTTTTTGCCTTTAATATCCCTCTTGAGCAGTTAGTCTTTGTTTTGGAATTTGGAAGACCATCATATCTTTAAATTTGATCTGCTGTTTGAGTTGTTTTATCCCTGTTTGGCTGTTGGTTTTGGCATGAAGAAATTCAGCATCCTGCAATTCAACATTTTTTTAGTAGCTTGTGAAGGCTATGGATGGTTCTGCAATTCATTTTGCCAAGTAATATAGCATCCTGCAATTTTCTTATGTATAAATCTTTATAATTGTGACTTAACTTACCAATAGCACCTTTCCCATGTTTATTTGGGTTGTTGTGCAGATTCTCTGGCTGGGTTTCTTTGTCGGGAATCTATCGACCATGTCAACAGCCCTCTTCATGCAGTGGTGTTATTAAGAAGCCTAGAACTCAATTCCTAGCTGCTTTTAGCTTGTTTTGGTTGAGGTTAGCATTAAGGAGTGCTTCATATTTTTCAGCATACTGCCCGGTTTTGTTTATTTCCTGTATTTCTATTTTTGTTGACAGGTCTATGCTTCTCAGGAACTTCGGGTTTCATGTTCTTTACAGTCACTTAGGCATCTGCTAATTGGAGGTTGATCTTGGAGGTCATACGTTCCGTGGAGACTTTTCTTGATGAGTAAATTTGGTCTTCACATTTTTCTTGTCTTTCTGGTTCTATTCTCACGGGAAATCTCGTTGTGTTTGTCTCATGCAGTTACTCTTTAAGAGAAATCTCTTATTGTACTTGTCCTGAGCAGTTCCAGTTTCGTCCTTGTTGTGGGAGCTAGGTTTGGCAAAAAGAAGAGAGATGAGTCTTGGTGGTTTGCTACCTGTTGCCTTCTTTCTTTGTCTCTAGTACTTCGGGAAGCTTTATCTGTCTGTTTGTTTTGCTTTGTCCTGTGCTATTGATCTGTCTTTGTAGGCCCTGCTGCATATTCTTGTTAAGTGCCCGTTGTGTTTGTTCTAAGCTGTTTGGTTCTTGATGTGGGAGCTATGTTTGCAAGGAGAGAGACAAGTCTTTGTTGGTTTGTCAGCTGTTGCCTTTAGCTTAAGGGCCTTAAGCTTTATGTTTGTTGCTTCATTCTCTCCGGACATCCATTTTTACTTTTGTGTGAGTTTCTGATTCTCTTGGAGTGAACATTGGTTAATCCAGACAGGCAGAAAAATCCATGTTGCCTATCTACTGACTTTGCAACAATGATATGTGGTCATACGAAGAAACGTAGTAGTCTCAATATTCTTGGCTTTTGTTAGAAGGTATCTTGCCTAGCCTCTATTTTCCTTGTTTCATGTTTGTCAGCTTGCATTAGTCTTTCCCCCCACATTGGTTAATTGGAAAGGTCAAATTTTGATTGTGAGATAAGCTGGTTGGTGTGGAGGTATTGACTATTAAAACCTTTACCATGTCTATTCTTTCCTTCAATGTTATTTGTAATACCTAATCATGAAGGAAACATGTTAAGATTGATCTATGTATTTTATTCCCTTTTTGTGGTTTGCTGTGATTTGGCCAGCAAAAAGTTGGACAAACGCTGTGTCAGGATTATTGTATTTTAATGGTCTATCATCTTCCTTTTTCTGGTGGTTTCATGTCCTGTGAAAGTGATGAGGATTTTCCTTACAATTATCTTTTGAAGAATAGATTCCATTTAACAGTTTTCTTTCATATGACAAATCTTGTTTTCAAATTGTATCTTCTTTGGTCTCGGCACCTTCAACAAGTTGTCTTTATCATGATTTTCCCCCTTCTTTTGAAATGAGGTCTTGGAAGCAGATTTGATGCCGTTACGTTTTGCCCCAAGTTTTTTCCCTTGCCTTACGGCCTACGTTTGTACTGACATTAAGGAATCTCCATTTGTTAGTGTTTGTGCCTATGAAGAGAGGCAACCGTATCTGTGCGTGTTCTCTTTAATTTGCAGCCTCTTTGGGCCCTGCACGTTCCTGGCATTCAATTTCTTGTCGTACATATTCCTTTCTTATCAAAAAAAAAAAAAATGCACATATACACGGCATTTTGCAGTGAGGGAGTTGGGTCCTTTTCCTATGTTCTTGAAGCTGAATAGTTTTGTATTGTTGGGCAAATCATCTTCCTCTTCCAGTGGCCTTCATCAGTACCATAGAGGAGTTGTGAGGATATTCTTTTGATGTGCTTTTGAACGTCTTCATATTCCTCATGACATTGTGGTGCACTGCTCTCTCTTTTCCTCAACTTGCAGTGTGGTCAGAGCAGAAGCTGTAAGCATTTGGTTAATCTTGGTCTGTGGATTTAGGATATGTTGAGGTATCATTTTTCATATGCTCTTAATTTTCCATGGTTTGGGAGCCGGAGTTGGATATGTTCTTTCACCGTGAGGTAAATGGTTTTCAGAGACCTTTGATTAACTTGCAAGTTGCAACAGAGGTATTTCCTTCTGTAATCCTTTCTGAGAATTCTTGTCCATCTCCCTGAAACCAAAGAACTACTTTCTGCAAAACACGTCAGATCAAGTGGCATATATGGCTAGTGTCATATGATTGAGGTAAACACCATATCTGTGAAGTGGCATATGTGGCTATTGTAATGTGTTGTAAGTATCTTGTTTTGTATGAGTTTGTGTAGTGCTGTCTTTTCCCTGATTTGCAGTGAGGTCTGGGAGTGGAAGCTGGAAGTATTTGGTATGCCTTTGTTTTTGTCATACGGATTTGCCGAAGGTTTTAGGAATTCTATGAATCTATTGATGTGTTTTCTAAGTTATTAATTTTCCATAACAGCAGCATTGTGGCAAATTTCAAGCATCTATTCTTGCCAGGTTCAGTTTTTGACTTTCTATTATATATCGAAAAAGAATAATAGATGACAGAGAGCTTTTTGGTGAATTAATTAGTTCCCTGATTTGCGTGTCGTGACTGTTAGTGCTAAAAGTATTTTGACAATCAAATGAAGTTATCCAAAGTGTCTATAAGAGCACCTCCATCAGCGGCACCTAATGCCACCTCAAGGGGCGAGAACTTTAGGGGGCATCTCTCATAAAAACATTTTCTAAAAAAAACATTTTTTTTTATTTATAATAGGAACATAAACTTCTTTTCTTCTTAAATTGCTTTTTAAATTTATAAACTTTATAACATTTATTCTTTTAATTTTTTATTTCAAAAAATCATTATTATTAGGAATATAAATATATATATATATATAAACGGTTTTGTTAAGGTGCGCTCTGAAACGTGTCTTAATGCGCGCTCCAACCGTTACTGTAACGGAATTCTTGCTATAGTGCTCATGTAGCCAACTAAGCGGAACAAGAATTTCGTTACGATAACGGTTGGAGCACGGAGCGCGCCTTAGCAAATCCATATATATATATATATGTATATATACGGATTTGCTAAGGTGCGTTCCGGAGCGTGCCCTAATACGCACTCCAACTATTACCGTAACGGAATTCTTGCTTCGCTTGGTTGGCTGCGTGAGCACTGTAGCAAGAATTCCGTTACGGTAACGGTTTCGAAGCGCGCCTTAACAAAACCGTGTATATATATATTTATATATTTGGATAGGATGTGATCTTGGATATGATTAGATTTCGGTTAGAATTTCATATATGATTTCGGTTCTATTTCTTTTATAAATATTCCACTATACGTAAATGTTTGTTACACACTGTCTTCTACATTTTCTCATCCCTGATTTCTCTCAATTAGTTTCTCTTCTATATTTTCTCATCCCTCATTTCTCTTAATTAGTTTCTTCTTTTTTGAGGTTTTGATGACAATGAACAAAATTTTCACACTTCTCAAAATATAAACTTCTCACAACTTCCCTAATAAACACAATTTCCACATCCTCTCAATATTCACAACTCTCCCTATTGTATAAATATTCAAGATACTCTTTACACCTCATCAGGAACATATGGATATAGTTCTCCAATATAGCACCAATCTAGAATCGCTTTTGATTTTGAGCGTGTTCCGAAAACACCGTTTGATCTATTTCCTTAATCCATCCCACCAAAATACGTGATGAAGATGGGTGAAAAAAAATCAATTTGAAAGAGATGATGGAAGAGGGAGAAGTGGCCTCAAGGATTAGGTGGAAGAGAGAAGAAAATCTTCTTTTGGTGAGTGTGTGGCTAAATAGTAAATACTACAAAAGATCTCATTGTTAGAGTTGACTAAACATTCAAAACATATAGGAAAAAAAATCTCTATTGCTTACAATCAAGTTTGTGTCAATAAGGGTGAAGAAGAAAAGAGTAGGAAAAAATGCAAAGATCATTGGACTAAAGTGAATGGACCGGTACCATACTTCAATTGCTGTTACAAAAGAGCACAAGTTTGACAACACCAAGACATGAATGTGTTTGACGCTATTGTATTTGATGTGAATATAGAAAAAATAATGCCATGGAGCAAGTGTAAGATAGACAGAGCTAGAAGTAAAACAAGCAAAGGTAGATGCATTGAACGAACAACATGAGCTAGACCTTATTTAGAAGGTCTGGGTCACACTAACAATAGACATCTTTGATTCGTCGGCGAATGAAAGATGCATCATCAATTATTTTGATAGTTAAGTTGCATGATTCAAAAGTGTAATGTTTAATGTATTGTACTTTTATTTGCATCTATGTGGTGTAAGATGTATTTTACTTTTATGCTAATTTGTGTAATGTATTAAACTTTTATTTACATTTAGAGTGTATTGTACCTTTTCTTTTATTTTCACAAAATTAATATTATTAGGAAGAAAACAATATTTTTTTTTATTAGAATAAAAGATTTTGGATATGATAGGATGAGGATAAGATTTCGGATAGCATAGGATAAGGATAAGATTTCAGATATTATAGATAAGAATAAGATTTCGAGATCTATTCCTTATATAAATAATCAGATTTCGAGATCTATTCCTTAAATAAATAATCCATCGCATGGCTCATCCCTCACACATAGAGCAATCAAAATGAATTAGGCCTTTAGGGCCTGCCCGACCCGGACCTACCTTATAATTTTGAATTGTGAGATTTGAAATACTTGATCCTAATTGCAACAAGGGCTTTTTAGCCAATCTCTTAAGGGTTAAGGGCCAATGAGGATTTGAGAGGCCGACCCTTGAGGCCAAAAATATTTAAAAAGTTATTTTATTTTATAATTTATTTATTATAATTAAAAAAAGGTACATACTTTCTACTCCTATTATAGTATATTATTGTTTGTAGTAGTATTTTTTTTCTTATTGAAAATCAAACTCTTTGTTTATTTATTTATTTAGGGGGGGGGGGGGGGAGGGGTTGTAATGAGTCTTAAAACCTAAAATTAAGTTTTTCATTTTTTCATTTGGTTTGTATTTAATAATTTTCTACATTTTTCTCTAATCTTCTATTCACTTTGTTTACTATTTTTTATATTTTTTAAAAGTAGTGTGAAGATTGAAATGTTTTATTCTAAATATTTTTTAAAGTAAAAAAAATAAAAAATAAACATATAAGAGTTGGTCCATCCTAACCCTTGACCCTTGTAGGGTTGGATTAGGTTAGGATTTTGATGGCCTTAAAAAAAATGGAGCTGGCCATCCCAGCCTTTTAAATTTTCTATCCCTTGGGGTTGGGGCCAGGCCACCCTCAATTGACAACTCTACTCACACTCTCTTCTACATTTTCCTCATCGTTTATTTCTCTAAAAAACTATCACCATCGACTTGAAAATGGTTAAAGAACTCAATCTGTTTGAGGGCAAGAGCATGAACAAAATTTTGTGGAAGAGATAAACTCCTTATTCAGTAAGCAAGTAAGACTACATTGCCAACGATGAAGGCAACAACAAGCGAGCAACTCTCAAGGGCATAGAAGGAGAAGAGCCTACATAGATAGGGGTTGTGAAGGAGGAAGAATTCGCTTGTTGAATGACTATTTCTCTGCTTCTCCAATGTAAATAGATGCACAATTTCGAAGGAGTTTCCAAATGTGAAGGGATGAATTCCTTCACATAGTCAATGAACTGCCAAATTAGTATCTATTCTTTCAAAGGAGAGTTGATGTGATGGGGGAGAGTGGTCATTCTCCCCTTTAAAAAAAATGTACTGCAACTATCCAAATGCTGGCTTACTAAACACCTGCTAATGACATTGACCAAAACTTGCGGATTTGTGAAAGAACAACAATTGAGTGCTTAAAGAATTTTGTTAGATGCCTGAATGAGGTCTTCGGGTAGCACTGTTTAAGAAGGTTAAATGTTGATAACATACAACCACTGCTTCATATAGTTAAGGTTCGTGGCTTAATTCTCCTGAATGTTGGGAATCCTAGATTGTATACATTGAGAATAGAAAATTTTCCCAATGGCATGGAAAGGCATGTACACACTAGGAGATCATGGTGTTCCAACAATAATGCTTGAAACTGTCGCATCTCAAGATTTGTGGATTTGCGGAATTATGATGGGAAGAAAAGATAGAACCTTTAACTGCAAACAACTTCACTAGAAAGTTTTATCGCAGGAAAGGGCGAATCAAGAATAAAACAACAATATTCTTGAGACACTAAGGGACTCGAAATTTTATTGAACGAAAACTCACAAGTTTCAATACATCAAATCTGAATAATTCGGCCAACAAAACTACTCTTATAGCCGAAAAGAAACCCCAAACCCTATTCGGAAAAGATTAATAAAGAAATTGCAAAAATACCCCTAGAAAAATAGTAAAATTCAAAACAGTCACTAAAAGCTGAAAAATTACAAAACGGCCCCTAAAAATAGAAAAATGTCCAAAACTCCATCCAAATGTCCCCGAATGGCCAAAAAAATGCATTGGTCATTGCAAAGCAATGAGTATTGATCAGTGGACCTCCTCGAGTAGACCTGTCAAATTTAAGCCTATTCTGACATAATTTTCAACTTTTAAATTTTCCGTTTCGACCCCAAAACTTTTTCGATCAACTCCGATTGCCTTGAAACTTCTCTTGCAGCCTCTTGAACCTGCGTGGGCCCTCTTGAATATCTTCGTGGGACAGCTCTGCATCAGGCTCCCCCTCCTGGGCGGAATTTGTCCTCAAGCTCGGATTATCTCTATGGAAAGCCGTGAAGTGCTCTCCTTCGAATTCCTTCTGTGGCTGGCAGATA
>JAOXNR010000030.1:7514305-7525984 GCA_028571225.1 Parsonsia alboflavescens
CAACTCCAGGATTTATTGCTTTCCTTTCTGTATCAGAATCATGTTCCACTTCTTTTTTTTGACAATCTAAATCTGCATCACACTCTGTCTCAATAAACATATCTACTCCTGGATTTATGGCTTTCCTTTCTGTTTCAGAGTCATGTTCCACTTCCTTTGTTTGACAATCTAAATCTGTATCACATTCTGACTCAATAGTGTTAAGTGCATCCACATAATAGTCTTGGTCTGTCTCACTTTCAACATCCTCGCATTGCAGAGCAGCAGAGGTTGAAACAGGCAAATTCTCACTATCAAGATGAAAATTCTTTTGCACAACATTAAAATCACAAGGCCGGATATCATCCAGGACCGGCATTGATAAATTTTCTTTATGATGCTGGATGTACATCTCGCTAGCAGTTTTCAACTGAACAGCTTCTGATTCCTCATTTTCTTGGTACAGATCTGCAGAAAATGTTCCCGAAGTCTCATTGAGATCATTTCCCATAGCAGATTCATATTCATTCACTCTAATATCATTAGTTTCAAAATCATGGACACCAGAAAATGTTTGTAAAGGCTCATCATAATCATACCCCTTAGCAGTTTCAGAATGAGTATCTCCATTCTCAGTTTCTTGTTCAATATTTCCTGAATATGTCACTAAAGACTCTACATGTTCACATCCCTCACCATTGTCAAAATGAGTAGCTCCATTTACATCTTCCACGTCAATATTTGTAGAAAAACACTCTGACATTTCATGTCCATAGCCTTTACCAGTTTCAAAATAAGTACCTCCCTTCTCATTCTCTAGGTTAATATTTGTGGAGAAGTTCTCCAAAGGCATTTCACATATGTAGCGCTCACCAGTCCCAGAATTACTGGGCCCTCTCTCCGTATTCTCTATGGTAAAATTTCCAGAAACTGTTTCAAAAATCCCATTCTGAACATATTCCTCAGATTCTCGTCCCAATATCTCTACCTTTCCATTCCAGGTGTCAGGGAACAAACTGGGGGCACTTTGCAGTCCTGATAAGCTACTTCGAGTCTCATCAGAGAAAGCTGGACCTTTCACATCAATAAAAGCATAATCATGGGAATCATTGTTTTGGATCCTAGATGAAGAAGAGGACTCCCTAAACTCTTGCTCTTCATGTTGCATTGAGGATCTTGGAAGTGATGCACACTCGAAGTCAACCGACCCATTTCGGGAATCCAAAGAAATTGGCTGGTCCCCTAGGTCAGACTTTACTGCATCATATATGGAGACTGATTGACTTGGTGATGAATGACCATTCACATTTAGTGAGGCAAATCTCGCTCTGCAATTTTTAATTAAATTATTAAGCAATACCATCTTATTTCAAAATACAAATATTTTAACCTTTTATAGTGCGAATTAAGGATTCAATAGAAAAAATGTATGTCTTAGCCAAGCTGCCTAAAGAGACCTTCGTCAAATTACCTAAAAAATTGAAGCAAGAAAGACTAAGACGGGTAACATTGGAGAAAACGGCATTAAATACTTATCAAATTCCATAAAAAGACTCGTCTTTTAGAACAACATTTTTATTTTAGAAAGACTTATATTTTGAAATAGAGGTAATAGAAAATTTTATGGAAATGAATAACAAAAATCTTCAAGGATTAATGATCAATTTGGCATTCATGTTCATTTTCTCCAACCTTGCTCAATTGCATTAATGAGAAGTGAGAACGTCTAGCAAATACCTTTGACCATGATTGGACATTGATGGTCTACGTGAAACTTCTCCATTCCTCCACGATCTTCTCTTCTGTGATATTTGACAAATAGCATGTTTGAAAACAAAAGGGTAATAAATGCATACTGCATACGAACAAGTTTGTTGTAATTGTCTTCTTGTTCCATGAGAACATGTACCACAGAACTAGCACAAATGAGTACTTGCTTAACTAATCCAAATATTTATGAGAAATATCAGAAGGGTGAATTCATCTTTAATACTGATAACAACCAGATTTCAGGAGTTTAGATGAAAATGCTCGTTGCAGAATCTGCCTGAAGGGTTTATGCAAGTAGCTTCAACCATGACATTATTTAGACAAGAAAGAATTTGTTTAGCATTAAATATGACCCAATGCCAACTTTGACTAATAGATCACAATGAACGGGCAGTGTACTGTCCAGCATATTCTTCTGTAATTACTCAAGTAGATGAGATTGGACTTCTGCAGCTTTTATGAAACATACCTTGATTTTGCGGCCCTTCTTATCCTTTATGATTTTATCAGAATATGTCACTTCAGAGCCAGTTGAGGCTCTTCTGAAGAATGATGGATCTGAGTATCTTTTTAGGCAAGATCCTGGACCACCAGGATTAAATCTGGAAAACAAAAGTCCCTTTTTTAAGTGGCAGCTAATACGAATGCAGAAGTTGAGATGATTTTATTGGAAAATTCTCATACTTGTCCAGCAAGTTCAAATGTGGAGGCCCTTTGCATTGATCATAGGAATCCTGGATAAATACTGGCAAGTCACTATATATAAAATGATTTTGTTCACATCGACGACGGACATGCCAATTAGCACCTGCGAATCCATTTTCCCCATTGTGAAAGAAGGTAAGGGGTGATTATTGTTGAACACAAAATGCTACGGCAATAATAACACAGAGAAACAATACACCATTGTAGGTCCAAAGAAACCAAACCCAGAATTGAGGGTTCTCTCCCTAGTCTAAAGAGAAGAAACAAAAATAGAGAGGACGGAATGAGCATACCAGAAGTATAAGCAAAGTGCAAGTGGCTCCTTTGGGCCAAAACCAACTTCTCCAATGGAGGAAGTGCAGCCTCAATTTGTTTCACCCGCCCCATCAGCTTATGGCTTCTAGATGATGTAACTGTCACCTGTTCCTGTAATCCATGGAACACCTCTGCTGCAAATCTATCATCAATGATGAACACGAAGCCATCTCAGTACTATGTTGGTAAGAGACCTCAAAAGAGTAGAAATATCACCATCAATAACTTGGTGACTAAATCATTCAAGGGGCATTCTATCAACATTAGCACTGTAATACAACAGTTCTTACTTCTTGGAAAATCTCTCCAACTCAAGTAAAGCTTCAGGAAAATGAAAAACCTTACCACTTGATCATAACAGCGCAAACATGGTTGTCACATTTCCTTTTTTCTTTGTTTTAACTAAAGAGACTGGGTTCAACACCCTATTATCTTACTGGCTCCCATAGTTATGTCAGCCATTGAATAGTTACACAATGCTTTCTTCAATTAACTTCACTTAGATTGGTTTAGAAAGAGCTCTCATTATAGACCTTCAACTCATAAAGAGCTTTTCTTGATCTTGGGTTTAGTTTGAATTTTTGAATTTTTAGTCCGAAGAGAATAACGTCATCATAATGATATAGCTTCCGCAGCACATTTTATGATTTTTTTCAAATAATTTTCAATTGACATGTATCAAAACCAATGGCAACTAACCCTACATAAATTGGTTAGGCTGAAAGTCATGTTGAAAGGACATAATTTTTATATCTATTTCTAGAAATCTTAATGAAATGCACTTTAACAATGCAAGCAGAACGGCTAGAGATTCAATTAGACAGTCATCAAGAGTACCATTCAAGTTAAACACCTGTCTGGGGATTTTCAACTCATTAGTGCTACTTCTAAAGTCCATTTCTAAGAATTTCATCCAAGCAATAAGACTTAAGTCAGGATTTCGTCCTCTATCACATGACATGGTACTAAAAAGAAGACTATGCATCAAGAAAATGTTCTTCGCCAGGACCAGAGTAGGGTAATCTCTTTCGCTCTTGTGTGTATTGCATTTGTAAACATAATTTCTCTGTAACATTAACTATCTCATGTTCTCACTATTCATTAATTTGATGACAAAACATTAGGGCATAAAATAGTTTCCATTATCATAAAAAGTAGGTTTTCTTCTAATTAAACGAAAAGAGCCTTACTCACCTCCTTGTAAATAAATTTCCAGCAACCAAAATACCAAACGAAATAATACAAGTACTTCAAAAAGAAAACTTTAAAAAAGAAAGAACCAAATTGCATCAAGAAAACATCAGAACCTGGTACATATTAGGTAACCACGCAGCAAAACATGACCAGAAAAGACAACGAATGAGAAAACCAATAAAAGTAAAAACATAACCGAAATTCAACACAATGAGGAAAACAAGACACTTGGAAAGCGTTAAAAACATACTCAGCTAGATCACCAAGCTGACGCAAGATTCCAACCAGGCCGGCAACAGCGACTCCTTCCAGGACTTCCTTCGGATCATCCTTGTTGGCTCCGGCGTACATCTCCTGAGCACCCAGTCCATACTCATTCCTCAACTCCACCCTCACCAACGGCATCGTTTCAGTTGACTGAAAAGCACAGACTCAGGCACTGATACTTCTCACATACACATATAATACACACACTCCCCCAATTAAACCCTGCAGCAATAGCCGATTGCTAGAGAAAACTTTCTCTCTCACTTCATGCCCCAGACTGAAATCAATGAAAGAATTAAATGATGGAATTATGAGACGCAGAGAGAGAAAGAAAGATGCCAAATTTAATTAGGTGAGTCGATTGGAGCACCTTAACTGCTCAGACAGTGAAATACAGAGAGAGAAAGAACCACTCAAAATTAGTAATTGTATTAGTAGTAGAAATATAGGTTTTTCCTTATTCTCCATTGCCAACTCTGCAAGGCATTCTATTCCATTTCAGGAGGTACTGGCGCTGCTTTGCGCTGCTGAGGTGGTAACATGATTAATAGGTGAGAGAAAAGGTTGGACGTTGAAAGGACGAAAATGGGCTTCACGTTCTTGTTAAAGTGACCCTTTTGTTCGTGGATTTTCGGAGTGTACGGTGCTGTATTGACGGGTTTAGCCTCACGAGGATGGGTTAATTACAGGTACTGCCGGTATTATTCGGTGGTGGACCGCCGGCAGTGGAGGTTTGTGGTTCCGATGAGGCTTTGGGATTTGTTTAATCCGGCGTGTCGGGTTATGCACGGCTCAATTGTACTTGAACAATTTATTAGTAGTACCTTTGTTTTTTTTTTTTTTCAAAACGTAATTGAATTTTTTTTTTCAACGTCACGATGATTTAATTTAATTATTGAAGTGAATTTTTTTTTCAATTTAACTATTTAATTTTATAAATTTGACTATTTTAATTGTAAATTATTTGTTAAATATAACTAAATTTTGCCTCAAATATAATTTTATATACATGTATAAAACGTGATTTCTTGTACTAAAGAAATGCAAAGATTACAATCTATTTGCAATAATTTTTTGTTATGAGTCGAATGCATAATCTCTAGTGATTAAGTTTATTATATATATATATATTAAATAAGTAATAAAAAATGAATTAAAATAATTAGGATTAATAAAAATAATAATCATAATTTAAACAATCCCAGTATCAAATTTAAAACTTTAAATTATATACAACTGTCAATTCATAATGGCTAACATGTGTGGCTATAGATCTTGCTCTCTACATTTTGTCCTCTGGCACAAATCTTTCTTCCATTTGTTCCTCTTCTTTTCTTTTCTTGTCCTCATCCTCTTTGAATTAGTCTTAGTTTCAAATCTATTAATCTCGGTCAACAAAACCAAGATTTTAACAAAAGATCTAATCTATCTTTAAAAAAAAACAACCCAGAAAATTGAAGACAGCAGCAGCAGGTCAGTAAGCAAAAAGATCGTAGAGTTGACTTGAGTGAATTACTCCCAATCTATGGTTAATTGTTGAAAAGACACAAATCTCAAGTCTCAACCGGTACTACTTTAATTTGTATGATGATTAGTAATGTAAACCCCATCATCAGTGCATAGATTAGGACAAGGTCCTGATGAGAAGCTGTCTTGGGCGCCCTTGGGTCTCCAACCCAATCGGTAAACTCTCCATGAGTTTTCTTGTTTTCTTTTTTTTTGTTTCCCTTTCTTTTTTTCCTTGGGTCCAATATAAGCTCGAAAGGTGTAACTACTTTTTGGGCCAAAATTGACAGCTCCAAGGATGGATTTCGGTACTCCATACCAAAATTATAAAAGTTCAAATATCATGACCTCATATAAATATATAAATATATATATATACAATTTTGTTAAGTCGAGCGTCGAAGCACGTCTTAATGTGAGCTTCAACCGTTATCATAACGGAATTGTTACTACAGTGCTCACGCAACCAACCAAGCAGAGCAACAATTCCGTTACAGTAACAGTTGGAGCGCGCCTTAGCAAATCTGTATATATATATATATATATATGAAAAATTTATGAAGTATATATTTAATCCAATACTCTTTAGAATTTGATTTATCCTTTTAAGATAAAATATATTTTACAAAAAAAAATTTTTTTACTGAAGATTTTGTTTTTCAAAAATAAAATTAATTATTGACTGCTAACTTTGACCGTTAGAGACTTAATCGTACACTCTCTCTTTATATATATATATATATATTTATATTTATATTTATATTTATAGGTGATATTCAGATCAAACTTAAGCATGCATCTTGTCTATTGTACATGAAAGTCAAATCTACAATCTATATGTTATATGTCTCGTCTCGTAATCGAGCTACATTCTTAGTCTTAATACTTAATTATAAGTAAAATGATTTTCAATTTATAATTTTACATATTTGTTAGTATTTATAATTTTCTTTTGCTTTGCTTGGTCTTTTCACCTCTTTTTTTTTCTTTCTTTCTTTCTTTCATTTGCATCCCATAATATAACAAAACATTGCTAGTCTTTCCACAAAGTCTAATCATCAATGAGTTGCAACTTTAAATAAGAATCGGATTCCTAAACATAATAGTAATCCATAAAGTTGGACATTATGATAAATCCTCATCATTCATTCTCTGAAAGAAACAAAGAAAGTCACATTAGTAGCAAGTCCACCTAGTGCTATCTATACCCCTATCTCATAATATAAAGGGTTAGTCACTGTTTCATACGGATTAAAAAATAATAAATATAGGTTTGTTATGTTTAAAGTACTCTTTATCTTTTATATTTATAATTCAATTGTATTTTTTAATAATAAATGAAATAGAATATTAAATTGAGGATAAAAATGAAAAATTCATAATAAATGTGTCATTATAAATTATAAAATGACTTATATTACATGACAAATAAAAGAGGTTAAAAAGACTTATATTTTGAGGATGGAGGAGTAATAAATTACTCATGTAATTGTGGTTTTTTTGACTTCACATGATATGGAAGCTTAATTAATCAATCAGATAGCTGAAATTGTGGGTTCTTTCTTCCTGAAAGGGTGAAATTCTGAAAACGTTGAAAAGCGGGGAAAAGGGCACAAATGGACATTCAAGAGGACCGGCAGACACAGTATAGCTTAGCAAAATCAAAGGGGTAATGAAACTGAGAGAGGAAAATAAATGATCGATCGGATGCTGACAATTTCCAGAATACCATCTTCTGTCCCCATATCAGATCGTGACTTGACTTTGTAGGGCTACCAAAGATGAAAAGGATATTTGCAAAGTGCCGTAATAAAACATTAATTGATCATTTTATGATCGATGACTGTAAAAGAACTTAGAATTACTTACTACACTACAAATTAAGCAAATATTCTGTTCAACTCAACAAATTATAATGCCCGTCGAATTCTAATGAATCAGATTCCAAAATTTTGATTTGACTACTACTGACCTTAGTTTATGAATGTTGGGATTTTTAACGTCATTTTCCTTCTTATGGTACACAACTCACTTGGCTCTTCTTATAAGGCTCTTATTCGGGATTCACGGATCTTACCGTGTGCATGCCACTGTCTAATTAATCTTTGCTGTCATTTTTTTTTTTTTCAATTAGTAATTCTTTTTACCCGTCTGATTTTATTAACATCAAAATATTATAATTTAAAAAGAAACACGATATTCGATTATCGTGACTCTCCATTAATATTTATTAAGTTATTGTAAATCAAGAGTCGAGTTTATATATGAAATATTTATGGTGGAATTTTATTTATTTATTTTTAAATATAGAGGCAGAGCAAAACCTCCGACATCTCCTCCTGGCTTATTTCAATTCCCAACCCCCCAAGTGTATATATATTATAAAAGTCAAAAGGAAAAAATTGAAAATGTATTAGGTTACTGGGAAACACGTGATTGGTTACGTTTACCATATAAATAAATGTACTCAAGTAGCTGGTGATCCTGCATAGCCAGCCATATAAAAAATGTCAGGTTATTGGATGAAACTTTGTTCTAACTGATAAGTTGGGGTGGAAATCGGGCCGTGACTTGTAGTAAATAATGGTTGACCCGACTTGTTCAACTATAGTACCAAGCTTAGTTCTTTTGTGGGTATGCTTTTCAATAATGCCTGATAAGTTTTAAAATTTATAAACTAATTTACTTGTGAAAAAAAAATATATTGAACATATAACAATCCGCTCATTACAATTACTTTTATATGAGTCATGATCTCCTATTACATATTTGTGTGATACTCTTCGTTACATTAATAAAATGTTAATCTGCAACCTTTTATTATTATTTTTGAATATATATTTTATATTAAAACCTAAAAAGATAAATTAAACTTTAGGGAAATTTCATTTTTTAAGTAACATTTGTTAAATTTCTATTAGTATAATAGAAAGTGACATACAATTGTGTAACGGAAGATTTGTTTCATATAATTAAGCATTAGTATGGTTTAAATAATACCCCTATCCAGAATTAAATGTTTCATCTTGTTTTGTACAAATTTTAAGAAAAATTAACTGACTCAATTCATTTTACACTTATCAATACCAATTCCTTAAAATTTTTTTAACTAATTTATTAAATGAGATATTTATTTTTGAACAACTGAAAATAGAAATGTGGACATTTAATTTCGAATAGATTGAATAATCAAAAAGGGTGAAAAAACTTTGAATTGTTAAAATAATGTATTTTCTTATTACTACTAAATATATTTGATTTTGTTTGAATAACAAGAGAAAACTATGTTTCGAGTTTGTTTATTTATTTATATAGTAGTAGCTAGTAATACAACTATATTTGATCTAAATTATAATGAATTTTAATTTAAATGGTTGTTTTTACTGTCATATATGGATTATTAATTTCATTATATTTTGAATAAGTTATATTGCGTAATTATAATTTGAGAAAACCCAGTCCAAAATAAGCTGGACTTGATTTATTTAATATGTTCTCAGGGGCTAAGAAGAAATATTAGGAAGAAAAGTCTAATGATTTTAGGTTCCAAAATAATGTTAGCAACGGTTATATCAAGTATAAGTTACCATGGATGCTGTGAGGGCTAAAGTAGCGTTTCGGGCATTGTTGCTATGTCAAAAATAAATATTCTAAGTTAATAATGGTTATTTTAACTCATTTTTATATACATAATTAATGAAAATTTTAAATTAACAATGAATATGTGATATCCATATATAATAATAAGTCACCGGTCTACTCAGAAGCGCAAGCAGAGTGACTTTTCATCCATTATGCTAAGAGAAATAGAGTCCAAGAATAGTGCAATCGAACTCTGGATTATTCAATGAACAGCAAGGTCAATTAAAAAATCCAGTAGCTGTTTCCCAGGAAGGTAATGGCAAGATTGAAGAAGTGATGCAGTAGCTTAGAAGCAACGCAGTAGCTTAATATTTATCTCTTCTGCACATGAACCAGCTCAAAAAAAATTACTACATTACGAGAAAGTTAACGTATAATTAATCATGCAAATGGAATTTTCTATTACAACTTTATCGCAAATTGCAGTCTCAAATCATGTGCCTTTTCATTAGGTTGACTATATCATGTCCTGCAAAAAGCTCTGTAAACAGAAGGATCTATACTCCATCTGCAGCCATATATCTCCATTTTTATTCCTTTTTTTGGCTTAAACTCTAGTCTGCAGATGGGTTTATTTTCATTTTATCTGTTCTTTCTCCTGGCCATCCCTGCTCGATCGTCTAGTGCAGCAACCAAACCACAGGTCGGAGTCTGCTACGGCACACTGGGGAACAACCTCCCAACTCCGGCAAAATCAGTTCAATTCCTCCAAAACCTGAACGCCAAACAAGTGAAAATCTACAATGCCGATGCCAAGATTCTCAGTGCCCTGAAAGGAACAGGTATCCAAGTCACGGTCATGGTCCCAAACGAACTCCTAATCAACATCTCCTCCAACCAAACTGTAGCCGACCAATGGGTCCAGAATAACGTGGTCCCTTTCTACCCTGAGACAATGATTCGTTTCCTCCTTGTGGGAAACGAAGTCCTCAGCGAATATTTCAAGCCTTCCTGGCTCTTCCTCGTCCCCGCCATAAGGAAAATCCACTCATCGGTGAAAAAATTCGGGCTCAGAAACGTAAAAGTGGGAACCCCGCTGGCTATGGACGTGCTGGCGGGCTCGGGCTCCTCTCTGTTTCATCCCCCTTCCAATGCCACTTTCAGATTTGACATCTCAGACAGAGTAATGAAACCATTACTGCAGTTCTTGTCCCACTCCAAGTCCTTTTTCTTCATCGATTTGTATCCTTTTTTTGAATGGACATCAAAAGCAGACATTATTAACCTTGACTATGCATTGCTAGAAGCCAAAAATTCATCACACAAGGATTTGGGCTCGGGATTGATTTACACCAACTTGTTGGACCAAATGCTGGATTCCCTAATTTTTTCCATGAAGAAACTTGGGTACCCCGACATTCGTTTGTACATAGCAGAAACTGGTTGGCCTAGTCGTGGTGATATTGATCAAACTGGAGCAAACATTTACAATGCAGCCACTTACAACCGGAACATTGTGAAAAAATTTATGGCCAATCCAGCCTTGGGAACTCCTGCTAGACCAGGTGAAGTCATTCCCGTGAACATTTTTGCTTTATATAATGAAAATCAAAAGCCCGGTCCAAACACGGAGAGAAACTTTGGGCTTTTGGGTCCGAATGGGTCATTTGTATACGACATAGATTTGTCAGGGAAGACACCAGACTGGGCCTACAGTCCATTGCCAGAGCCCTGGAACAATGAGCCCTACAAGGGGAAGCTATGGTGCGTGATAGCCCAAGGTGCAAAGTTCTCTCGATTAGCAAGGGAGATTGCATCGCTATGTGAGCATGAGAGGCAGTTATGTCATGCAATTCAGCCCGGCGGCAGGTGTTACAAGCCCGATTCATTGATCTTGCATGCAAGTTATGTTTTTAGCTCTTATTGGGCTAACTTCAGGAAGAATGGTACAACTTGTTTCTTTAATGGGCTTGCTGTTCAGACTACAAAAGATCCGAGCTATTTGTCGTGCAAGTTTCCGGGTGTTACCATCTGAAGAACATGGATTAGGTCCCACTTTCCACTCATTACATTATAAATCATAGAAAGAAGCATTAAAAAGCTGTATTTCACATGCAATGCATTATATTTGTACTGAATAGTTGTTGATTATGATAGATCACTCTATAAAAAATAAACTTTAACGGTGGACACCCACCGTTTCACAATTATAATTTTACTCCGAATCTTCTACGTCATTAATATATATATATATTAGTTTTGCTGAGGTACGCTCCGGCCGTTACCGTAACGGCAATTTGCTACAGTGTTGTTTGGTTGCGTATGCACTGTAGCAAATTGCCGTTAAGGTAACGGTCGGAG
>JAOXNR010000030.1:7532295-7543306 GCA_028571225.1 Parsonsia alboflavescens
TCATCATTCCCCCCCTCTTGAGAAGGATTTGTCCTCAAATCATCACCTACATCAAAAGGACTCAAGTCAGTAACATTAAAAGTAGCACTAACATTATACTCACCTGGTAAATCAAGTTGGTAGGCATTATCATTGATCCGCGTGAGCACTTGGAATGGACCATCTCCTCGTGGTAGCAACTTAGAGCATCTTTGGACTGTAAATCTTTCTTTTCTCATGTGTAACGGACTATGCTATTGTGTGGTGGGATCAGTTGTGCATTAATAGGAGGCAGAATGGAGAACGTCCTGTTGAAACTTGGGACGAGATGAAGACCAAACCCATGGCAAGATAAAAACTCTAGTGTCCTTGCTTTTTCATGGCTAGGAATGTTAGTGATACATTCCCCTATTATTTTACAAGATACTATTGTGTTCTAGTGATTAACACAATTTGCATTCGGGAATTTTTGATTGAGCGGTTTAATAGAATTTACCCTTTGTGTCGAGTCATTAGGAGAAGTATCCTTGGGCTTTTCATCCTCATGAGCAGATGAGTCAAAATCCTCCAACTCCACAGATTGAGTTGATGACTTGGAGACATGACTTGAAGACCCAGACCTCTGTCGAAGCTTATATTTTCGAGAGCTAACAATTTTTTCTTTCCGTTTTATCAGGGGTTTTTTAGGACCCTTGGTAACAGCAACCGAAGGTTGGGGCATCGAAAGGCCAGTGGTTGGGGTTGGACTGGGTGACTAAGGAACAGCGGCTATTGAGGAAGGTTGACTGAGTTTAGCGGCAATGGTTTTCAAAACTTCTTGGAGACGTGGATCTTGGAGGTACCTAGATATATCACCGGAACTACTGGTTGGAGTCACGACGGGTAGAGTTGGAGTCATCATCGGAGGTGGTGTGCAGCTAGATGATGAGGGAGAAATAATGTCGCCACCTTTCTTCTTCACAACAACGTGCTTTACCCGTGACATGATAAAATCAAGGATGAAACTCTGCACAACCGTGCGAGTATGGGCAGAAAAACAAAGCACAATCGGTGAGAAGAAGTCTTAGAAAAGAGACCTGAAAAACCCTCTTTCGAGAATCACAAAGATGAGAGATGAACTTCGGGATAAGTGGAATTAATATCTTGAGACTTAAAGATAGATTTATTAGAGAATAAAAATCTTAATGTAGGTAGATAGAAAGACCAATTTTGATATGAAATGGAGACTAATAGACTTTGAGTATGAATCAAGGTATTTGAACTGTCATGAACATTATACTAACCCATAGAATTTAAACAAGATATCACTCGAGAAAACTTTAGAGAGAACAAAAAATATATATTTTTTATTTATTATTATTTAAAAAAAAAAAAATTAAAATATAAGTAAGACAGTCTCCTTCAAGAAGATAAGTTCAGCTTGATTATCTTGATAAGATCAAATTTCCTACTCATGTTAAAGATTTGTTAAACTTAAATTAAGAATATAGAGAGAGAAAATACCTTATCAATGTACCAGAATTTCTATGAAGATGTGTGTACATGACGGAAATCAGCAAGATCCTTCAATTTGAAATAGTTTTCACACCCACTAATGTAGCTCGTTTCAAAATTGTTTATGCTTAGTTTACTGCATACAGAAATGGTGGTAACTCTTTTTTCAGAAAATAAGTAATTTAAGCCGAACTAACATTCCCTTGTTGCTCCTCGACATCTAACAAATTTGAGATAGTTTTCATATTTCCACTGAGATAGTGAAGGTAACTCTTTTCTTAGAGAGATAAGCGATTCTTTGCCAAAATCAAGTGACATTCCCTTATTCCTACGTAGCATTTTTTTTCTTTTAAGAAAATTGAAGAAATCAATCATGACTGTGTAAACGGAGCAAAATTCTAGTTTTATGAAAGATATTTTGACGTTCTGCCTATATGCAAAATCTAAGAATGATAAATCTTTAATAATGATAGGAAAAAAAAAAATTGAAACAAGATAATGCTGTTGAACCATTATGCTATAAGACAACTGTCATATTAGTGTTATTCATACATCAATAAAACACACTCCTAAAACTTTCCTTAATGATTCAAATGTTTTAGCATCTAAAGGTTTAGTAAAAATGTAAGCCAATTGTTTTTCCGTTGACATATGCTCAATAATGACAGTCTTAGTTTGTACTAATTTTCTAATGAAATGATGTCTTATGTCAATGTGTTTAGTGCGAATGTGTTGAACAGGACTCTTAGATATATCAATAGTACTTTTATTGTCACAAAACACGATAAATATATCTTGTACAATACCGTAATCTTTTAGCATTTGTTGCATCCACAATAGTTGCGTACAATAACTTTCAGCAGCAATGTATTCAGTTTCTGCTGTTGATAACGAAATTGAGTTCTGCTTCCTGCTGTACAAGGAAATCAGATTGTTTCCAAGGTAAAAACATCCTCCAGAAGTGCTTTTACGATCATCCAAGTTTCCTGTCCAGTCTGCATTGTTGAAACCTACCAAAAACACTGTAGTGTCAGTTATATACCAGATGTCATAATTTAATGTGGTATTAATATATCGAATGATTCTTTTGACTGTCATCATTTGAGACTCTTTGTGATTTGCTTGATATCTAGCACAGATGCCAATACTGAGACATAGGTCCGATCTACTTGCTGTAAGATATAACGAGCTCCCAATCATACTTCGATACAGACTTGAATCCACAATTGTTCTTGCATTGTCTTTAGACAGTTTCAGATTAGTACAGATTGGTGTTCTAATAGTTTTAGCTTTTTTTATACCAAATTTTTTAACAAATGTTCTTGCATATTTGCTTTATGAGATATATATCTCATCTGCGAATTGTTTAATTTGCAATCCTAGAAAATATGTCAACTCACCAATCATATTCATGTCAAAATTTTTTGTCATATGTTTCGCAAAAACATCTATGTGTTGGACAAAAGTAGAACCAAATACAATATCGTCAACATAGATTTGTGCAATTAAAATATCATCAGAAAATCGCTTTACAAACAAAGTTTTATCAACCCCCCCTCGTTTGTAACCTTGTTTCAAAAAATATTTTGTTAACCTTTCATACCAAGCTCGGGGGGACTTGTTTTAAACCATATAATACCTTTTTCAGTTGAAACACATGATCTAGAAAATTAGGATCAATAAAGCCCTTAGGTTGTTTAACATAGACCTCTTCACTCAAAATACCATTCCGTAATGCACTTTTGACATCCATTTGGTATAGTTTAAACTGACGCAGACAAGCAATACATATCAATAGCTTAATTGCTTCCAATCTAGCCACAGGTGCAAATGTTACATCAAAATCTTCTACTTGTGTATTTCCCTAAGCAACTAACTTATCTTTGTTTCTAACAACACTTCCAAACTCATCTGTATTATTCATAAAGATAAATTTCGTACCAATAACATTTATATTTTCTGATCTAGGTATTAGTGATCAAACATCCAATCTGTTGAATTGTTTTAGTTCCTCATGTATGGCATTTATCCAACAGTCATTTTTCAAAGCTTTATTCACATTTTTAGGTTCTATAGTAGACAAATAGCAGACAGAGCTAATCATCTTTCTATAGTTAACTTTAGTCTTAAATCTAGTAGGTGTCCCCTCCTCCAAATCTCCAATTACTTCTTCCAACGGATATGGTTTTTGAATTCTAGAAGGAATTTATCTTGAAACTCTCTTACCTGTTTCTGTTTTTGTCTCTTGAGTTTCATTATATATTGCTCCTAATGAATTTCTTGTGGATTGAGCTGTCTCAAGCGGAATTTTCTTTGAGTTACTAGGAGAACCATGTCCTTCATCTGTTGATTGTTCTTGCTATCCTGTCATTTGAGTATCAGATTTTCCTATTTCTTCATCTTCTGACCATGATAAAGTAATTGTAGATTCACCAAACACAACATTAGTAGACTCCATGATTTTTCCAGTACGTTGATTAATTATTTTATAAGTTTGACTATTTGTTTCATATCCAAGAAAAACACCAACATCACTCTTTTGATCAAACTTACTAAGCCTGTCTCTATCATTCAAAATAAAACATTTACTTCCAAAGATATGAAAGAAATGAACATTTGGTTTCCTTCCTATATTTCATAGGACGTCAACTTTGTTCCTGTCCTGAAATAAACACAATTAATGATCCCAAAATTTTGTTGGTATTCCTTTAGCACATAACATTATTCTTGCCAATTCTTATAAAGCCCTATTTTTCCTTTCTACAATACCATTCTGTTGTGATGTTTTTGGTACAGAAAACTCATGTAAAATGTCATGATCATCACAGAAATTAGTAAAACAGGTATTTTCAAATTCTTTTCCGTGATCACTTCTAATACGAACAATTTTTCCAAACACATAAGCTTTTTCGCTCATTAATCTCATGGATAATCTTTTGAATGATTCAAAGGAATTTGATTTTTTCCTAAGAAAATCTACCTAGGTAAATATTGAAAAATCATTTACACAGACAAGCACATACTTATTATCTCCAACACTTTCAACTTGCATAGTATCCATGAGATCCATATGTAATAGCTCAAGTGGACGAGAAGTAGTAATAAAATTGACAGCTTAGTGTGTTTGATGTTTTTGTTTTCCGAGTTGACAAGATTTACACACGGCACCTGTATTACCACCAAGATCTGGAATTCCTTTGACAGCACCTGTAACTAAAATTTCAATTAGTTGTTTGAAGTTTACATGTCCCAACCTCTCATGCCACAATTTAATACTATTATGACTTGCACTATTACTTGATATAGTTGTATCAATAGTATAACAGTTTCTAGAGGATCTAGTACCAAATAGTACACAGTTTCATCATACACATGACATGCATCATTAATGAACTTAACAAACAACTCGTCATTACACAACTGACTAATGCTGATTAAATTAGCCTGAAGCCTTTCTACCAAAAACGCATTATGAAGGTGAGGCATTCTTGTTACCATAAAAGTTCATTTCCCAAGATTTTTCCCTGTTTACCATCACCAAAGGTACCTTGACTAAAATTGCACTCACGATAATCTTTCAAATATTCCTTTTTACCAATCATGTGACGAGAACAACCACTATCAAAGAACCATAGATCTGAATCAGACACTCTTAAAGACATAAATCCAACCAAACATTCGTGCCTATTTTTCTTAGCCCACACTTGTTTAAGCTTGTGATTCCGAACTTGGTGTTGTGTTAGTGACTGGTGAGGGATATTGTTAAACAACGTCTCAAAATAGTTTGGTCTAATATGTCCTCTTCGAAGACAGTAGTGACAAGTAGGTACAAACAACTTTTTCTTACCTTTGATTGAATATCTTAGCATGTAGTGCCTTGTGAGTGTGACTTTTTCACCTTTGAGTTTTCTGTTTTGAGAGCACAGTCATCATAGTCTAAACCACGACGATCAAGTGTCTATCGTTGTTCTGCTAATATTTGATCTAGCTTTTCTGTGCCACTGTTCATCATTGTCACATTTTTCATTGTATTGTCATACTTCTTTGATAATTCCTGAAATTTCTATTCATTTGCTTCACAATCTGCAATCAGAACATTGATTTTAGTTTGCAATTGTTCTTTCTCAGACATAAGTATCTTTACTTTAAGTTCTAATTCTCTGTTTAGTTTGTTCAGTTTAATACACCGTTTGAACAACTCTTTATAGGCTTCTAGCATTTCCTCAGGGAGGAGTTCACTGTCACTATCTATATCAGTTAATTCAGGAAAACAATGTCTTACCTCTGTCTCTTTATCGAGTTTAACATTTGTTATACCTGAATTGTTACATTTTGACAAAACAACTTCACCATGTAGAACAACAAAATTAATTGTTTGTTCAGTTCTTTCCTCATCTTCATCATTTTTTTCCCCATCACTCCAAGTAGTAACAAACGACTTCTTATATTTTTTGAGGTAAGTTGTGCATTCAGCCTGAATATGGCCATAGCCTTCACATTCCCTGCACTGTATTCCTTTGTTAGTCCTGATATTAGAATCAGTATTCTCAAAAGAAGACTTACCAGGGATTTTCTTGTTTCCAATATTGTTTTTGAATTGATCGGAATTTGGTTTTCATTTGATTCGTCTATACATTTTGTTGAAATTTCGGGAGATCAGAGACATTGCTTGCGAAACATCTTGTGAACAATCAATTTCTGAATCACTAGGATCAGCAACTTGAAAAGCAATACTTTTGTCCTCCCGATTTGACTTTAAGTTCATCTCAAAGGTCTGTAACGAGTCGGTCAATTCATCATATTTGATTGTATCAATATCCTTTGCTTCTTCAATTATAGTTACTTTATGAGCAAACCGTTCCGAAAGTTATCTCAGAGTTTTGTGTACCAATGTTTCATTGGTCATTTGCTTTCTAAGCGTGAAAGACTCATTAGCTAGATCACTCAATTTTGCATGAAAATCAGCAATAGTTTCAGTTTTGTCCATCTGTAATTTCTCAAATTGAGAACTTATCATTTGTAGTTGAGAGCAATGCACAGTTGATGTTCCTTTATGTGCTGTTTGTAAGGTTGTCCAGGCCTCCTTAGTTGAAATACATTGAGCAATCAAACGAAACTGATTAATATCAATTGCGTTAAATACAACATTAAGAGCTTTTAAATTAAAATTAGCTTATCTATCCTCTTCTTCTGTCCAGGTATCTTCATCCTTCAGCTGATCCTTCTCATCTTTGGGGGGAGTCCATCCTTTCTGACCTGATTTCCAAGCCTTTTCATCTTGTACTTTAATAAATGCAATCATCTGAGCTTTCCAATATGAATAATTTGATCCGTTGAGAAGAGGTGGCCTACTCACAGATCCTCCTTCTTATAGTCGACTCATTGCTGCACAAAAAGATTCTAAATCCAAGATCTTTTACTAATTCGTTAGTGTATGGATCTGATATCAACTGAAAGAATCTTTGGCTAGCAATTAATCAATTAAGTTGTAAATAATAAGGTGAGCATAGAAATTTAGCAAAAATAAGTGAATATCAAAATTTAACGAGGTTCACTCCATTGGAATAAATCCAATCTTAGGCTACGTCCTCAAAGCAAAGACAATGAGGCAAAATTCATTAAGATAAGAACATTACAAAAGTGTAGTATAGAACAATAGAATCCCTCTAGTCTATCACTACCCTATTCTAAGTTTTATCTTACCAACTCACAACAAGAATCCCTCTTGTTTATATTGCAATATCTTCTAGAATCCCTCTAAATATGACAAAACTTCTCTCGAAATTGAACCCCCCCGAGTTCTGGAACTGTCCTATAAGATCTGTTGTGACACACCTGTGACAGTCTGCAATAGTGAAGTAGATGTACTCCTCCCGAGATATCTACCATAAATATTCTCCCAAGTATTTATAAGAATTTTCAGTAAGGTCTTTAGCTCGTGGTTTGATTATCATCAAACCTTATCACTCAAGATAGCAATGTAGAAAGATATATGAGATATTCTTCTGGAAGATAATCACAATATTAAATATGGGAATATCCAAAATAGATAAATATAACTTCAGAATTATCAACCGAGGAATATTTATCCTTAAGAAGCTTACTCCAACTTAACCATTCATAACAGATATATCATCCAATTTCAAAAACCAAAATAATGTCAACCTAATGAAATTACAAATATTGAAATAATAGCCAATATAATTATCTAACAAACTATTCTAAAAGTTTAAGTTGATATATAAAGAAAGGTTAAAATTTACACATTTTTTTTTTCCAGCAATGTTCAGATCAGTTTGCATGCATCTGGACATTCTGTTTATCCAAGAGATGTTAGTGGGATTCGAACTCGAAATCAATATCCGTATGCTCACCATTCCATCCACTTAAAGGTTCTCGAAGAGATAAATGTACACACTTAACGCATGCATGTATATATTAAACCGACACAAGAGAACACAAATCATGCAAAGTACGAATACAAAGCCTCGGTGACAAATGATGACAATATTACATTCTATATATAGTTGAATGGGTTATGTAAATTTCAAAAAATGAAAGGCCATTTCCTAGATACACACAAATGCTCTTTTATTTTGAGAATTTTTCTTGATTGACTATAAATATATTTTTTTTATACATAAATTTTCAGATTTAATTACTAATAACAATCAAGGGGATAAAACTTTAATACCTCCTTATTAAAGTTACAACCACTTTTTCTTCTTTTGTGCCAACAACACCATGAGGTCGACGAAGTTGTTCATATTAATGCCATCCTCTCTGCTACCATATTAAAATCCAGCCTAACAACAATATTCAAAAGCTTACCCATCCGCAGTTATTTATGCCAAAGACAAGCCCTATTCTTTACCGAATCAAATTGAATACCCTTTCCATTTTCAGATATAAGCAGCTAACAATTATTTTTATATATATTAAAGATTTTAATTTCTTTTCTTCACAAAGAATGAGAAAATTTTAAATAAAAAGTTTGCTTAGAAAAATAAATATAGAATAACATAAAAGTATTATGGTAAGTACCCAAATTCAGCCGATGAAGAACGCCCGTGTATTTTTACATGGTTAACCTTAAGTAAATACATTTACCCGTGAACTCTTCATATAGTGCCTAACGTCGTAGCATTCTTGTCCTTCTGATACACAAGAGGGGTAAAAAGGGATTACCACAAGAATCCATCCGCAACCGGTCCTCATGTCCTTTTCACGGAGCAGCGGATCCATCGTCCACAAAGGACTACACTAGGGACATAAGCTTTAAAAGGACTATAAAAATTTCTAATTTTCTACCAAAAAATATTCCATTTTGATACAACAAATGAATGCGAAGGTCCCATGGATGCATGTGCAGCTGCTGCAAAACAAATGAGGACGACTGAGGGATTTGATTAGCCGCGAAATTAAGCATGAAGGTTCGTTGGGTTCAACCGTCATTGTACCCTTCAACGGTTTGTCCGTGACCTTTGTCCCCTGCTTTCCCAGACAAATCAAAGCACTCGAGAGACGAGAAAGAGTAATCGGAGAGGAGAGAGAAAGAGAGAGAGAAGAAAATCAACATTTTCAGCATTCAAAACCCCCCATTCCCTCTGCAATTTTCCTTACTTTTCTTCAATTCGTTCATAGTTTTCGCTTTCAAGCCCCCAGTACCCCACACTCTTGACTACACTACTCATTGCTTGGACAAAGCACAAGCAAGCATGTCATCTATGCCGTAACACAAGGCTTTTTCTTTTTCTTGTTTTCTCTCCCTTTATCGCTTTTTTCCTCACTACTATTTTTCCTTCTTTTCACTCCTTAAGTCTCGCCATTATTCGAGGTCACAAGGGTTCCTTCTCTGTTTCTTTCCCCTCCCTCTCTGGGTGTCAGTCCGAGGTATGTAATTTTCTTGAAATCTTTCGTTGAGATAATTGAAGTTTTCATGGAATATTTTTGTTTTTGTGATGAATGTTGATTTTGGAAAATGAGTTATTTGAAGTTAATAAAAATCCTGCTGTTTCTTTCTTGCTCCCAAGTCACATTTTTTTAACAAAGACATTTGTCTGTTCCTCCTCTAGCTGATCCAAATTTCTCTCTCTTGGCTGAGACAATGAGGCAAATTCTTGGAGAATTTTAAACCTTTTATTCAGAAAAGGAAAACAAATTTTCCCTTGTTCTTCTTAGTAATTTTGTGTTAATGTGGATAGATTGTCTAACCACAAAGTGCAGAGGAAAAGAAGGAAACCCCCATTCAAGCAATGGAGCTTGACCCAAGGGTTTATGGAATTCTCATTATATTACTGATATTTGGGGAAATTGGATGTGCTTGTGTTTGTCTGCTTTAAAAGTGTAACTGATTGTGTTTTACGCCTTTATCCTCACTGAAATCAGGGCTTCATGGTGTTCTTTTGTTTTTTTTTTTTTCCTTAATGTATTTTATTTGAATTTCTTTCCAGGATCTTTCTTGAGCAATCAAGTTCAGAACTGATATTTCGTACAGAAAGAATTTCCCTTTTCCTTTCTGTTTTTCAATCAGAGGAGAAGAAGATGAGGACAATTTAGAAACCTGTTGATTTCATTATTAATTCTTAACTTGAAGGTCTTCCCGGAAAAGATTCCTGTTGAAATTTTTTGAATAAAATTCCCCTTCTTTATTGAGTTACCTCTTCCATTAGGAGACCTATTTGTCTTTGTGTTTGAGGGCAAAAATATGGGACTAAATTAGCTCCATTATAAACACCTGGAAGAATGAGGTGTCTGAGAGAGAATTTGGTTATGCTGAAATGAGTGCTTTTGGAAAGTAGATGTGCTCTTTCTTTCCAGTTATTGTTATTTTCTTATGCATTTCAGTTTGCTGGTGAAATCATTGGCTTGACACTTGCTTCTTGGAGGCTACTTTAAATTTCTCTTAAGCATCAATTTACATTGTTATTTCGGTATTGGATGCTTAAATTTCAGTCATATTCATAATTGTCACCTGTCTGCTTTCCTTTGTCCTGTCCTATTCTCTTGCGTCCCAGATTATTTTCATCTGCTTGTAATTTTAACATATCATCTAAACCTGCCCATTTTAGAAAACGTATCAGGGGGAGAACAACTGAAGCTTTTCCTGTTGTGAGTTCTAATGGAGAATAAACAGCTGAACTTTGATGTACCACTGTTATCCGTGAGGAAGTCAGGACCCCTTTTGGGTCCATCAGACAAAGTAAAGAATAAGGTGGTGGAAAAGTCACGGCCTATTAGACAATATTCTTTACCTATCAAGAACTCTGAATGGGAACAAGGTGAGGTGACAAAGCCAGCTGCAGTTCCATTTTTATGGGAACAGATCCCAGGAAGACCCAAAGATGAAGGTGATGTGCAAACTGAGACTCCTAAGAGGTCATCTAGTGCCCCAAGGCTTCCTCCAGGAAGAGTGACAGATGTAAGGCGCAATTCTGGCGAGAGACCTATTGATCAGAACATTTACAAGTCCCAATGGCGCAATTCTGGTGAGAGGGCCAATGACCCGAATATTTACAAGTCCCAATGGTGCAATTCT
>JAOXNR010000030.1:7555715-7570961 GCA_028571225.1 Parsonsia alboflavescens
TCATGTAGATGTCGTGATCCATAGATCTATACAAATAGGCCATAACGACATCCATCATTTGCATATTGAGTCCTTCTTGTATAGCAAGACTAATTACATAACGAAAAGTGATTGCATCCACCTCGGGAGAATATGTCTCCTCAAAATCAATTTCGGGACACTTGGTAAAACCTTGTGCGATCTGTTGGGCTTTATAATGAACAGCTTTATTTTGTTCATTTTACTTGCTCACAAATACCCATTCATACCCAACAGGGGTTACATCAACTGGAGATTGGATCATTTGTACAAAAACTTTTCATTTTTGTAACGAGCTTAACTTGACATTAATGACTTCTTTCCACTTAAACCAATCGTCCCTCAACCTACAGGCCTTCAATCAATGTAGGTTTAGATCTTCATTATCATACATAATATTATACACAATAGTATTGGTAAAATTTGTGTCGACATATAGCTTCCATTGGTCATATCTTTTTCCCATCAAGACATAATTCATAGAGATCTCATCATTATTATTGTGCTTGTTCACAATGTCATTATGCTCATTCACAATATTTCCAGGTACCTGATTATCATCTTTACTATGAACTATGTTTGGGGCTTCTTCGAGAAGTGATATACCCTCAACTCCTTCTAAATTAGATGGAGTAATATGTGCGCCCCTTATTTTTCAAGAGTTCTTATCTTTAGCACCAATGAGCATGTCACGTTTTTGGAAAAAATTCATTTGCTTGTCCTTAAGGGACATCATGAACGAGAGCATTAGCAACCGGAATATTTGTTATTTGCTAGAGATCAGAAAATGCGTATGACAGACAATTAGCAAGTTCTTGCAAGTAAATCATTTTCTAAACCTTATGTTCAATATGATTAGTACGAGGATCAAAATGAGCTCAGTAGGAACACTCCAACTGAACTCATGAATTTAGTTTCCTGACTACTTTTTCAATTCTCTCCCTATTGTTGGGAACACTACCTCGTCAAAATGACAATCATCCAATTGAGTAGTGAATTGGTCTCCCATCATTGGCTCAAGTTATTTAATTATTGACAGCAATTCACAATAAGCATATATTCTCAATCTCCTTTGCGGACCTTTTTAGTCCGTTATAGTGGAGCAATTAGTACATAAATTGCATATCCAAATGTGCGGAGATGAGAAATATTTGATTCCTTTCCTTTAACCAATTGCATGGGGGAAATAATTATAACTTGCTGGTCAAATTCTTACTAACGCAGTTGCATGTCCCCAAGCTGAAGATGACAAATTACTTCTTAAAAAGTAAAAGTCGTGCAATCAATTGAATCCTTTTAATGAAGGATTCAGTAAGACCGTTCTGGGTATGAACATATGACACAAGATATTCTGCTTTTATTCCAATTGATTGACCATACTTATCAAATATGTTCTTCAGCAAATATCAAGACATATACTCTTGATATGATGGTCCAGGAAATATACTCACAGTTTTATTATTTGTGTTAATAGTCGTGAAGGCTAAATTCCTTCATGAGAGCAAGCAAACATAAGACCATCTTCTAGAGGCATCAATAAGGACCATGAAATATATAAAAGGTCCACAAATATCACCTTGTATTCTCTCTAGAAATACTAGGGATTCAACATCAACTTTAGAAGTTGAGGGTCTCATTAAAAGTTTGCATTTCAAACATGCAACACATATAAACTCACTAGACTGAAAAACCTTTTTATTTTTGAATGAGTGGCCAAAATGTGTTTTCAAGAATACGGTGTATCATACTTAACCCTAGATGACCCCAATGATAGTGCCACACCAAAAATTCATTGGTAAGCTCCAAGCTAACCAGATTGTGTGCTCCAATAGTTTCTATTTGGGTATAGTACTATCCGAAGGATAAACATGACATTTTCTTGACTATTTGCTTTGTTCCCATCTTGAAACTTGTAACACAAAGATACTCAATATTTTTGTCATCCATCGTTTCAATATGATATCCATTTCCACGAATATCCTTAAAACTTAGCAGATATCGATAGGACTTAGTCGAGAATAGAGCATCTTTAATGCTTAATTTCGTGCCACTAGGCATCGAAATATGTGTCTTTCCAGAGCTATAATAATTTATGTACTACTCGAAATAGTTTGAACATGTGAGATATTCATGGTTACATCAGGAAAATAGTCTGACTGTCTCAAAATCGTATGGATCATGCCATTGTCCATAAGATAGATTTCTTTTTCTTATTCTGAAACAAAAAAGAATTCTCATACAAATATATATATAAATAAATAAATAAATATATATATATATACATATATTTATATTGTACACAAAATAAAATGAAATTACAAAATTAACATAAATAACTAACTAGATCTCTTGATTCGAGCCATAGTAGCTTTCATCAATAGCATAATTGAAACTATCAAGAAAATCATCTATATCAAGTGAAGCATCCTCAAAAGAATGATTCATTATTTTCTTTAACAATTTCAGATTTGCGTCGAGTGCCCTGGACAGAATTATTTGTTTCATGAATAAGATTTGTCTCAATTGCTTTCTCTTTATTTTTGAGACAAGTTTGATAAGCATCAACAAGGTGATTAGGTGTACGACACACTTTGACCTGATGACCTTTCAAGCCATTTCTAAAGCATTCTTCTTTGTCTTTAACAATTAATTTTTGATCATTTGTGGCTTCATCTTTTGTAGCCCCACTTTTGATATTTCTAGTTTTCATGTTTTGATACCCACATCCTCATTTGTTACGATGAGAGCCAGAATTTTTTTGGATTTCAACATGTGCTTTCAATATAGGGACTGAATCAGTTGGCTTCAATTCATTAATTTTCATGAACAATTCATTATTTTGTTTAGCCACAAGTAAACAAGAGATAAGATCAGAATACTTCTTCAAGCTTTTTTCACGATATTGCTATTGCAATAACACATTAGAAGCATGAAAGGTTGAGAAGTCTACAAATCAATGATATCTTCCCCATATAATTTCAATTGGAAACTTATTTGGCACATGGGAGAATTATAGACACTTATAGACTGAAAGTCTTGCAGTCTCAACTGAATCCATTCATAACGAGCCTCTGGAAGGATCACCATCCTCAAGTGTTCAAATTTATCCTTTAAGTTTTACCATAACTCTTGAGGATCTTCAATAGTGAGATACTCGAATCTCAAATTTTCATGGGGATAAAGTCTCAACATGATCAAGGCCTTTGCCTTTTGCCTATTGGAGGAATTATTCATCTCAACAATATTCTCTTCCATGCCATTTGCTTGAAGATGTAATTTGGCATCAATAATTCAAGAGAGATAGTTCATACCCGATATGTCCAGTGAAGGGCAAGCTTTCCAACTTTGCTTCATACTTGGAAATACTCGAATCTGTATTAAACATATTGAAAACAAAAAGAAAAGCAAAAGGAAAAATCGGATCTTAACAAAAAGGAACGAGATCGGAGTTTTTTCACAACCTTAGAATCAAAATCGAAACTATATGCAGCCATTAAGAATGATTGGAGACTCGTGCTGATAAAGTATCGTAAAAATAAAAAAAGAGTATAAGAGTTTGAGAGAAATAAAGTGAAATAATCTTTCATTCAGTAATGTATCTATTTACAAATGAGAATCTTCATATTTATAGAGATTATTACCAACTATGAAGAGTCTCTGTTCATACTGATTCTTACTATAACTACATGTATCTAAAATATAATAATCAAGACTATTCAATTTTTGAATTTTATATTTCTCTTATATGTATAAAAATGTATGAACTTCACTTTTCAAATAATTTGAGATGAGATGCATAATATAATATTATTTAATTGAGTCATAACTGAAATATTTATAACAATACTAATATTGTTTATTTTATTTTTCTTGGAAAAAACAAAAAGAAAAAAGTGGTGACTCCAGTGAGTGGAAGAGGGAAAATTATTGGAAATGAGCGAGAATTGAAGGCTGGGGCGTGGTGGCCGTAGGCTAGGGGTGCCAGAGAGAGAGAGTGAGTGAAACAAATTTTTACAAGGAGAGGAAACATCAAAACAAGAGAGAGAAAGATTCTTTTCTGTTTTCCCTCCCCTCTTTCAGAGAAGATGATCGAAGAAGAGACTTTCCTCCTCTGAGATCATCCTGAAAAGGGCAGTCAAGAAAAAAATTTCGAAAAAGATTTTCATTTTATAGATTAATTTTTTAATTAAACTGTTTTATTTATTTTATCACCAAAACAATCATATCATATCCAGAAACAATCATCATTTCCAGCCAACCTTTTCGTTTTCGTTTCTGGATTCTTTGAAATCGGATTCAGGGATTTCTTTCTCATACAAGCGGTTCCCAAGGTTTTCATTTTTTGGTAACATTTTTAATCAAATTGACTGCCCTTTTTGTCCACCCTTTTTTGGTAAGTTTTCTATGCACTGTTTTGTTTTTGTTTTTGTTGTTTTTCTTTTCCTGTTCACTTTTGCTTTTCAGATACATTGCTTCATCACATGGTTATTCTCTGATCATCTTTCTGTTCTTGGAATTATTGCTCCCTTTTGTGCTGTCCCTTGTGAAATTTTCTCTTGCTTCGTGCTATTGTCTCATATTGTTGGTATGATCAAGATTGTTGACCTTCTCTTATATTTCTGGCCTAAATCCAGGTTCTTGGGGGAGAATTCTTCAAAGGGACTTATGATATTGTTTGAGAAAAACAAAAGTTCTATTGTGTAATTTTTAGATATATATTAAATACATTGAAAATGAGAGACCCCAATACGGTATATAGGTTCAAGAGGGGCAGTATGTTTCATTTTTTCTGTCATGTAGCTCATATCCAGCAGTGAATTTCTGTAGACTTTCATTTCATTTCCCGTTAGGTGTTGTTGTAGTAGTATAATTTCAGTGGTTTGGGTTGTTTCCGAGTGATTTTATTGCTCGGAAGGTAATTTAGTACAAGGAAAGCTGGCGATATTTTGCAGCATTCTGTATCAATTTCCGGCAGTTGGCAGAAATTGTAACTGCCTTCACCTCCAAAACATATGGTTTGGCAAGAGATGGGGTGTGGATGGACCACTTATGGAATGCAATTAGCATGTATTACACTTTTGATTCTTGTTTTTGAAATCCGGGCTCATTCTTTACTTAATTCTGAAGGTAATAGTCAAGTTCTTGGCACTGCTTTTTCAGTTTACAATTGAAAAATTCCCCAGTCTTGAATGCTATTCTCGTGAAAGTGCAGGACTTGCATTGTTGAGTTTTCGGAATAGAGTAACTTCTGATCCATTTGGTGCTCTTGTAAATTGGAACCCTTATGACTCTGATTATTGCCTGTGGTCAGGAGTTCAATGTGTGGACCATAAAGTGCAAATTCTGTAAGTTCCTGTCATTGTTTTAATTTATTCTTCAGTCATGGAACTCTGAAACATTATACCTCTAACACAAAATTCCAGTTATCATTTATGGAAAGCATGTTCAAGTAATTATCTCTAAAACCCCCCCAAGCATGAAGTAAATTTATTACATGCTACTTTCTAGATGTGTTCCCTTGTATATGGAACTGCAATTGTTGATATTGTTATTGTTCTGGTTCTGGTTCTGGTTTTGCTACATTTAAAATAAATAAAATATGAAAAAAACTGAGATCGAAGTGTTTGTTCATGTACTTATTCTTAATTGCTTCCATATGTATAGGGATCTTAATGGATGCTCCTTGGATGGAACTCTGGCACCAGAACTTGGAAATCTCACTTATTTAAGAACTCTGTAAGATTTCTGTCACTGCACTTTTTAGTCATAGGAGATGGATCTTGCTTCCTTATAGAAACTGCAGAAGCTTTTTGTTGTTTCTATTTCTTGGCAATAACTTGTGGTATCTAAGAAGTATATGTTCCTCAATTAGTCCCATGTTTTGTTTTTTTAAAATAATTAGCCTTAAATTCAATCAAAGTCAATCCTATACGGCATGAAAATACACTTGAAATTAATTTTTTTTTTAATGAAGGTTAGATCAGTTTCTTTAGACTATCTAGCTGCACCCTTTTTTTTTTCTTTTTTCTTTTTGTTAGCGGTGTGCGGGCCACTTTTCACGTACCTTGTCATTCCGCTCAACCAGGAGAATGTTAGTGAGATTCGAACTTGAGATTTATGATCTGCGTGCCCGTCACTCCATCCATTGGGATGTCCCCAAAGGGACTATCTAGCTGCACCCTTGCATTAATGCATCAAGAAATCTTCAAATTTGTTAAATTGTTTGAAGAGCTTAATGTTGCAGGATGCAAAAGTACCAATGTACCATAAAAGTAGCTTTAATATACAAATTTTTTGACTAGGCACTATTTGTTGCCTAAAGAAGAATAAGTCATCCCTCACACGTCACATTTGAGACAAAGTTGCAGATGGGATCAGAAGGGAAGAAAATCTTTAAAGATGTAAGGCATACATTACCATCTATGTTGCATAGGTACTGATACAAATACGACAAATTATAGGGTACTGGTACAAAAACAGAAAATTTTACAAATTATAGGATACGGATATGACATATATATTATTAATAAAAAAAATATTATATATATTAAGTAATTAAATATTATAACTAACAATAAAAAAATAAAAATAAAACACAAATAGTACTGTATAAGAAAATGTGTTTTGCATTGTTTGAACAAAAAGTTGTCATACAATCTCTAATGATGTATCAGTTCAATGTTTCCTGGAACAACGGAGAATTCATGCTCATTAGATGATTTCTTGGATTTTCTATTTTGTATTTGAAAGCATTCATAATTTTGGAACTCTATAGTTTATAGTGATTTATCTTTAAAATTATTATTTGTTGAATTGTATAATAATTCTTTTTGATTTATACTAACTATTTCAATCAGTATACTCTCCAACAACCATTTTTCTGGGGTGATCCCAAAGCAGTTAGGACAACTCGCAGCCCTAGAGGTGTTGGATTTGAGATATAATAATTTGGATGGCACCATTCCAGTTGAAATTGGAGGGCTTCTCTTTCTAAAACGACTGTGAGATTATGCATTTTGAAACTTGATTTTCTTTTGCAAGTGATGAAATCAGGCTAACTAGTTTATTTTGTTATTATCTTTTAGTTTACTCTGCAACAACAAATTTGAAGGTGGCATCCCTTTGGAAGTTGGAAATCTTGATCTACTCACTGAAGTGCAGTTTGATGCCAATCTTACACCTCCTCATAATGGAATTACTTGCTTAAATAGAAAAATAGTGCAATGGTAAGAAATTCAAGATTTTTTTTTGTGCAACATACAACTGTATCATTTGTGCCTCATTGTTTTGGATAGTGATATTTTCTTCTGAGGATGTGTTTTGCTTAAAAATGTTATTTTAATTATAATTCAATAACTTTTGTGATCGGAATGTAGTTAGTTCCTAACTGAGATTAGAGTACACATGATATTTTATTTTGTTTTTTATTTTCTTTTTAAATTTTGGTTTGATTCCTATGAGTTTAGTTCACAACTTAAGAGTAATATTATTGTGTTGCATTAACAGTCTCCCAAATTTATGATAATTTATTTCAAATATAATGTTTGCCTAGTTTACTTCCCATTTAGATTAAGATTTCTAAAACGAAAAAGGGGTAAAAATAAATTTTGTTTCAGTTGTTAGTATCACCCATTAAAACAAATTTTTAGGAATTTCATTCATATCTGAATTAACTCCTCCACCTCTATTCACTTTTTGGCAGCGAGTGGCAAAGCAGTGTCAATCTGTTGAGCAAAGCAGATTCCATTTTGACTCCAATTCGAGGAACTATATATCGTTACTTTAATGTGTTTCCTAAGTAAGAATCAAAATATTCATTTTCTATAGTCATATGTATAGGTATAGGTATTTGCAAAATAACTAATATTTATATTACAGGCGAGTGTGGACAGATGACATAGAATCATATGACAGCATATCTGGTACGTGAAATGATCTTTCTGACCCCTTATTCTAATTGAACTATTAGACCTGTTCTATTGAGAAATAATATGGTTCGTGTGATTAACAGGTTCACCTAAATCACATGTTCTCGAACATATACAGAAGGTGATTGAAATTCCACGTCGTAAGTTGGGTGAGCAGTCCAGTAATCTTGAAGCTACTCCTATCAATGGTGGAGTCCCATTAGATAAGCTCATCTATTACCCCAACAGTAGAAGTAGTGGATCATTTTCTGCCGTACCAATTATCAAAAATGTGTTTTCTCCCCCACCTCCTACAACTACCTCCGTACCTGCACAACCTCCTCATAATACATCCGATCCACGTGGACAAACTTCTGCCGTTTCACAAAAAGAAAATTCTGCATCAGGAAACTTGGGTGATATATGGAAGTATATAGTTGGGATTTCAGTAGGCATTTTCTTGATAATTTTTGCTGCGATACTGTTCATCATGTGCAGAAGCAAAGCAGTAAGAAGCATAGGCCCTTGGAACACTGGATTGAGCGGTCAGTTGCAAAATGCACTAGTAAAAGGTAAAATTTTTCTTAATGTTATCTTGAAATTAATTGTTTGTATAAAATAAATCTTATATAGTCCTTACGTTTAATAATAATAATAATAATACATAAATTGCAGAAGATTAGTAATAGGAAGATAGTAGTCTTATTTGGTTTGTTTCTTATTTTTAACTATACCATTAAAATAAACCATTATTACAGTAATATCAAGAACATTTTTGTTTCATCAGAAAAGCAATTTGGTTATATTGGACATTGGGTAAGCACTCATAATTAAATATAATTTTGTACTTGTACTTTATAATTAAAATTAATCATAAAATAATAAGAATAAAAAATATATTATAAGACAATATAATATGCAGTAAATTGCTCAATAAAACATTTATTTGATGTATGTTGAGGAAGGGATTTTTTTTTTTTTTTAATTTTTTCTTTTAACTTTTGTAACTCATGAAAATAAAAGATTGAAATGCGTTATTCAAGTTAATTTGAACGGTCAAAAGACTCGAAATCTAAATAAATAATTTGATCATGTATTGGATCATATACAAACATTCTTAAATTTTTAAAATATTTTTTTAAATAATTACGTACCTATGACATACTTCTTGGGTACCCGTATCCCATGGTACGCCTTATAATAGGTACTTAATTATATCATGCATTAAATGTTATGTTTTAGCTCCTTACAAAATGTTAATATTTTGGTAGGAACATAATGGAATAAGTTCGTTTTATTTCTTTTCTTCCTATGGTTATATGAAATGGTTTTATTTAATGATATTGTTGATTTTAATATCTATAAAATTGCAGGAGTACCTAAGCTGAATAGATCTGAGCTTGATGATGCTTGTGAGGATTTTAGCAATATTATTGAGATGTCTGATGAAATGATTATATACAAGGGTACACTTTCAAGTGGTACTGAAATTGCTGTCATCTCAACTACTCTTACTTGTGTGAAAGATTGGTCAAAGCGTTCAGAGATGATCTTCAGGAGAAAGGTTAGTTATGTAGAAAGTAATTGTTTTTTTTTTTCAATGCAAATCACATGTTTCGACAATTTTTGAATGGTACAACTTACCTCTTGTTGCTTTTGGTTGATTGAAAGATTAATACAATGTCCCGGGTGAATCATAAGAATTTTGTTAACCTGATTGGATATTGTGAGGAGGATGAAACTTTTTCTAGGATGATGGTATTTGAATATGCTCCAAACGGAAATGTTTCGGAACATTTACATGGTAATCATATTTGTTAACGGTTCTTAAAATCAAAAGTTTTTTATGAATGCCATTTATGAAATTATAAAATTAGTGATTTCTTTTGTTACTTTTCTTACAGTCAAAGAGGTTGAACATCTTGATTGGAGTGCAAGGATGAGAATTATTATGGGAGTAGCTTATTGTCTCCAACATATGCATAATCAAAATCCACCTATAGCACATTCGAACGTGAATGCGAAAATTATATATTTGACAGATGATTATGCTGCTAAAGTAAGTATTTCTTTTTCATTATGTAACTTAGATTATATATTTAATTGATTATTATACTGTTAATCCCTTTTTTTAAAAAAAAAATTACCATACAATAATAACAGTGCATTAATGGCATCAATGGATGGTACCTATAATAATTCATGTGTTCTGCTACCAGCTTGCAGATACTTCCTTTTGGTCAGACTTCTTGCCGAAGTCAACAGCAAGCTCTAACGAAAATGACACAGATATGTGTGAGTTACCCCCACCCGAAGATCTCGAAACAAATATTCATGATTTTGGAACATTATTGCTCGAATTGATATCCGGGAAACCTGCCTACTCAAAAGAACAAGGGCAACTCACAAATTGGGTAATTGTTTATAAAATGCTTTTGTACATTAAAAATATTTGTTTTCCCCTCTCTAGAACATGTACATTTTCCAATTGTGTGTTATTCTATTTACTCGTCAGGCCTCACAATACTTGAATGATAAGAAAAGCATCAGTTACCTCATTGATCCAACATTGAAATCTTTTAAGGACGACGAATTGGCGATCATTTGCGAAGTTATTCAAGAATGCATTCAGCCAGATGCAAGGAAGAGACCAACTATGCAGGAAATAGCTTCGAAACTAAGGGCAGTTCTCGACATATCTCCAGAATCGGCCACTCCCAGACTCTCTCCTCTTTGGTGGGCTGAGCTTGAGATCTTGTCTTCTGAAACTTAAGTAATATGTTTTCTTTCATTTGACTGCTCCTCCAGAGTTCACAAGTCAAAAGTGTTTCACATATATGTATTAATTATTCTTTTGATTCATATATTTTGTTCAATTCTTGGCTTCACAAATTCCATATGCATTTGGCCCTAAAATACTTGTGGGAGTGAGTTGAACCAGGAGATAGATTACAATAAACACTTATTCATTCATTTGTTTCTTTTTATTCTTTTTTCTTTTTAAACTTAATTTGTTTTTGGATATTGAGGTGCTTGTACTGATTTTGGCATTTGTTGTTGTTAATGCAATTGAGTACTAGTCTTCTTTTATACCTTCTAAATTCTTATCCTGTATGTGAAGTGTAACCTTTCATTCCTCCTGAAGCTAGCCCGTTATTCGACAGGATATGGACTTGGTCTATAACTAAAAAGCTCATAAAGTAATAACCTTACTTTATTTTATTTTACTATTCCAGGTCCAAATCATACTTTACCATCCCATTAAAATTGACCTTCTACTAGTAGAATACAAAATTATATTTTTCTCTAGCGATAGATATAGACTATGTTGCATAGGTACAAATACAGGGTACATATTATAGTATATACTACAACAAAAATATTATAGTATATATTATATATTAAAATAATTAAATATTATAATTGCGATTGACTGGAGAAATAAGGATCAAGTTTGAATCTTTTGCTTCTGCATAGTTTATACCCTCTTCATTCTGCATTTGAATTTTTTTCTAAGTCTTCTGAACTTCCGTTTATTTTAGTGTTAGACTTTTGATTTAATTTTTTTTTAAAAAAAAAATTCATCCAATTTCGTACTCAAATATTTAAGGACATGTGACATGCTCTTAAACACTAATTAAAAACTTACACTTGTATTTTTTTATTATTTTTTATCTATATTTTATAAACTAAATTCTAAAAAAGATAAACTACACACGAGATAACTTCATCTTTTAAGATACTTATAAATCTGGTATTTATACACTAGAAAGTGTTATACAAAAGTATATTAGAAGATTTGGAACCAAGGCTGATTTATTGGCAATCTTTTGTTCATTTTTGTTACTTCATACGTTCATTTTCTGTTTTTATAAACTTCATTTCAAGAAGTAAATTTTCAAATAAATGCACCTTTTTATCTAAAATTTTTAATTTGTATTTTTAGGTAATGATTGTTTCATTAATTAATGTATCTCTAGAATTAAAGTATCCTTTAGAATAAATAATATTCATATGAATTCAATCTTAATATTTAATGTGATTAGAAAGGTAAGATTGAAAATTTTTTATTAAATGCTCCTTGATAAGTAAAAAAAGACTAAACATACTTTTTGAAAATACTAAGCACTTCTATTTTGAAATACCCTTTTTTTTTCTCTTTAAAACGGCTTCTAAAAAAAAATGGAGGGAATAACTATTACTCAATTATTGATCGGATAGATATTTTTAAGTGAATATATCTAATACCGAATAAACATTCTCATTAAAAATGATATTAGGATAAAAAAATATATTATCCTTAAAAATTAAAACTATAATTTCTTGAACATGATAATAAACAATGTTTATATATCCAAAAATTTTATTATGAATATGATAAAATTTCGTTTATAACTAATTCATATTATAGAATTTTTCATTTGTATCCTAAAACAAAAATGTAATTTCTTGTAGTCGTCCATTCATAATTATTCTAAAGTTGTTGAATTGAAAAGAATTTAGCAAATTAAAAATAACATCGTTTTTCAATTAAAAGTTGATACAATAAAATTATATATATATATATTTATATGGATTTACTAAGACGCGCTCCAACCGTTACCGTAATGGAATTGTTACTCCGCTTGATTGGCTGCACGAGCAGTGTAGCAACAATTCCGTTACGGTAAAGGTTGAAGCGGGCCTTAATGCGGCTTAGCAAATCCGTATATATATATATATATATATATATATATATATTTATTTATTTATTTATTTATTTATATACATATGTTACGCTACAATGGATCCAAGCCCACTCAACCTTTCAAATTCGGTCTCGCGCCAAGACACCGCCAATTCTGCAGAAATTAATTATATAATTGATTAACCTATATATATATATAAATATATATATATATATATTTATATATAAAGATTGTCTAACATGTGCGACGTTGGGCTGTGCACTTGTGTGCAGTAAGAATACGACGTCGTTTTGTTCCAAGAAAAAAAAATCGCAGCATCAACATCAAACCTTGCCAAATCCACTTAACATTGCCACCCGCCACACCATCACCGTAGCAGCAACACCAAACCACCAAACTCAAACCCCCAAACCACCATGACAGGGATTTGAAAAAAAAAAATGAAAAAGAAAAAATAGCAGATCAGATCTAGAATCGACACCACTTGGTTTTCTTCGAATTCAAGATATTCAGCATAAGCCGTCTTGGCGATAGACTAGAAGCATGTCTTTAGCTTGGGACTTAGCTTGGCACCAAGGTAGCTTGCTTACCTACCTGATGACTTTCTTAGTCACCTAACCGCTCCTTGTATCTCTTCCTTTCTTGCATCCTCTTAATCCACCGAAGGTTCGTCTTGGTAGCAATTAGTAGGAAGAAGTCTTGGCTTTCAAGAGAGAAGGAGAGAGAGAATCACCAAAGAAGGTGGAAGAGAGAGAGAGTGGAGAGAAGGGGTCTGAGAGATTTGCCCCCATTTGGCCCCAAAAACTTTTTTTTTTTTTTAAACCCTTTAAGAAACAGTATCGTTTTGATGATCCACATACACGTGCATAGTCTTACGTCGTACCTCTTAGAAAAACTATATATATATATATATTTATATATTTATCTTTAAATTAAGAAAATGCATTTGAACATAAAATTATTGTTCCAACTACGTCCACAATTATATTCTTCCTCGGCGCTGCCTGCATGAGCTGATCATCAGCTCACTCTCTGGCCGGCAAGGATATATATTTCTTATAGGCATTATAATTATATATAATAATGGAATATTCGATCTTACTTTCCTACAATAATAATAATAATATTTAAAAAGAGAAATTAAAACAGCAGAGGCATTAATCAACTTATATATACACTCAAGATAGCTAGCTAGGACCTTTTTTTTTTTTCTGTCTTTTTCCAGGTACAGAAGGATATAAAATAAATTATAAATATTAACTTTGGTTACTAATTCTTTCCTGCCGTTTCTTCCCCCATTTTCTCATCTGAATTTGCAGCATTGAGAGAGCAGCCAAGAGATCTACACTTTGAATTGGATTCAGCACATCCAACATTCCTTTCAGAGTTTTAAGTCTCACACAGTCAGCCATTTTCATCACTCTCTCTAACCCGGCAATCAATTCCTTCATCGCCGCTTCCACCAATCCGTCAATCCTCGCAGCCGCGGGATGCTCAGCATTGCTCTTGATCCTGCTAACCAGCCTAGCCAGCTCCACCATTCTCCGGTCTGCCATGGCCACTTGCTGCCTCTCCATTTCTCTGTTCACCTTCTCTTCCTCCACCCGGATTCTCGCCTTCAAAACATCAATCTTTTTCATCTGCTCTTCGCTCATCTCCGCTAGACTTGCACGGGGCAGTTCAACCTTCTTCACCGATTCCAAGAGTTTGAAAATCATAGAAGGCTTCCAGTCGGTGTTCCAAAGCAAAGCATTCTCAAGAGGGCTGAACCACACGGGGGCATAGAATGCCAAAACATCTTCGTGCGCACAGGCCCATTTCGCAGTGTAGTAATCTTTGTGGAGGGCAGTGAGTTTATTCACCAACTCCTCCGGTCCGGCCCGATCTTCATCCTGGTTTTGTTTGTTCCTGGAAACACTAACCAGAAGCGGTAGATACTCTTCGAGTTGACACATCCATTTCTCAAAGAAGTTAGAAAACTTCTCCTCAACTTGGGTTCTCATAAATTTTTTTCACTCAGAAAATTAGAAACCAAAACGGGAAGAATATGGAAGAAAGAAATATTGGGGGGGGGAGATATATATATAAATATATATATATTGTGAAGCTAGACAAGGGACCAGATGGACGAAGGAGCCAAGGACACGCTTGGAATGCTAAGCAAGTTTTGGTAAATGCGTGGCTTGTGCATGGCTTACGCGCAGCAATTAGCCAGCAGTTCATGCGAAAGGGTGGACGACGCTTTGCAGTCAGCCTGAGTTCATGGCTGGCAAATGCAAATTTTCTCTCTCTAAACATTTTCTGTCTCCACTTTTGACTGTCATGAAGAGGCAAAATAAGAAAAAAAAGAAACAGGGAGCATGCAATGTACCCACCTGGTACTGCGCAACGTGTCAAGAGGAGAAGCAACGGGAGTCCCCACGTGGAGCACGCTCAGGTTATTAATGTCCTCGCCACATCATCCAGGTCTCAAGGCGTCAGTTTTTAAAAGCATGCATTTCTTGATGATCTAATCTTTCCTTTCCTTTTATTTATGTAAATAATAAGTTTGCTCGCAGGAGTCCTATGGTATATGGTATGGACTTGGTCTTGACCTTTTATGAATATTTCATATATTTATAAATAAATAAATA
>JAOXNR010000030.1:7590570-7600620 GCA_028571225.1 Parsonsia alboflavescens
CCGTGCACACTAATGAGTACAGTAGTTAGTCAACTAACGGTAAACTAAATCCTAAGAGGATAAACTAAACCCTAAAATAATAAACTAAATCCTAAAAGGATAAACTAAACCCCTGGGATACTTGATTAAATTTTAATAAATTGTTTTTTTAAAAAAATGGAAACCGTTAAATTTAACCGTTAGTTGACTAACTACTGCATTCATTAGTATGTACGATCAAGCATATATATATATATATGCTAAGGCATGCTCTGGAGCTCGCCTAAATGCATGCTCTGGAGGCTCTGGAGCTCGCCTTAATGCATGCTCCAACCGTTACCGTAACGGAATTCTTGCTACAGTGCTCATGCAGTCAACCAAGCGGAGCAAGAATTCCGTTACGTTAACGGTTGGAGCGCGCTCCGGAGCGCACCTTAACAAATCCGTATATATATATATATATATGTATATATATTTCAAAAAAAATCATCTTCTAAATATTTAAATTCAAAATTCCGATGTAAAAGTACACGTTAAAATACATTCTTGAAAATTTCAAACTTAAAATTTACCAAATTCACTAATTTATTACTTCTTCCGTCCATCCATATTTATATTTTGATGATTGATATTATTAACTTTAAAATGTGTTAAGTCAAATTCTTTAAATAAAATCTATCAAATTAAAAATTTAATATTCACTTTTAAATAAAAAGAGAAATTTTACTTATTTGATTTAAGTTATCAGAGTATAAAATCTGTTTAACGTCAAATCATATACTCACTAAACAAAATATATAAAGAGGATGGAAAATGCCGACATGAATAGGGAGGAAGGAAGTTCACCTTCGTAAATACCACAATTAAACTTAAACGTCACTTATTTTTTGAAGTAATCGAGTAACTTTTACAAATGCCATTAAAATAAATTGGAACCTGTCAAGGAGTGTGAACAAAACAATTCCCTCATCGTGTCATTGAAATATACTCCCTCCATCATTAAATATAATTTTACAAAAATAAAGATAATTTTCCTTATTAAAATGCCCTTTAATCATTTTTCTTGAAAAAATCTAAGTACCATTTTATTATATATCATTAAAGAAATGGATATTATATATAAAAAAAAACCTTCAAATATCTAATTAATTAGAAATAATAATTAAATGATTTATATTTAATAACGAAATCAATGAAACATATGATTAATGCAAAAGTTTAAGTGAAGTTTAAACTATTCCTGGACCAATCTCATGGAGAATGGGTACCGGTAACGGTCTTGGTAATGACATGAAAACCCAGATTTTAGACACCAACTCTTCCTACCAAAAAGGCTGAAAAATCATCTGCATTGTCCTAAAGTCAAACTACAAGATCTGGTAGCTCTGAATCTTTTCAAGTGGTACGGTTATAGAGACAGACCAGACCCCACAACAAAGTCAGTTCATATTTATTGATCTCGAAAACATCATTCTTTCAATGTTCAACCTCATCAAGTCAAAACATAGTAATTTTTTTTTGGCAGCTTATCCAAACATTTAGAAATACTATGTTATAAGAAAGCATGAAAATGCTTATCCAAACATTTAGAAGTACTATGTTATAAGAAAGGTTTCCAGTTGGGGTTTCCGGCCCCCATGGTCTTCACCTAATTGTGGAAGAGGGGAGGTGCGTTGAGTATCAACTCTCTCTCGCGCCTTTCTTCAGCTTGTTCCTGTTCGTCTATTCGGGACGGGGACGGGGCCGGCAGCCCACATACATGAAGAGAAGAAGAGAGGAGAGCGGGGTAAAAAAGGTCCTTTTCTGCCGCAGGAGCACACTCTGACTTGAATTTGAAAGGAGGAAAGTCAACAGTAAGAGGGTTTTTCTACTCCCCCAGGGGCCATCAGAGCGTACCTTAAAAAATATGTGCACGAAATTGTAAATGACAGATAGAGAGGACGTAATGAGTAGTCTGTCAGTTCGTGACATTACCTTTGTTAAGATAGCCACTTGTCGAACCAATTCGAGACAATATCCTTATCGAGGTTCAAACCCTTACCTGCCATTGAAATTAATCAAACTTCACACCTATCTTATCAACTCGTCTGTGCCGGGCAATTATAGAAACTGTTCTTGCACGATATGAAAATAGACTCTTCTGTACTTTTCCCTTCTTCAGAGCTTTTTTTCTTTCGTTTTCAGCATCGCAACATATACACTCCCACCATTACACAATATGGGTAGATGGTGGTTTGGATATACAAAACGTTAACGTTTTTCATAAAAGAAAAAAAAATTGCGATGAATATTGAATTTCAATAAATACTCCCAAGATTTAATAGTTTTTAGAGTTTCTGACAAAAATGACTAGTATTGTCAAACCTAAATTCTTTAGGGATCAAAGAAGCAAAAATGAAAATATTGGAACCAAACTTAACAAAAGTAAATTAATTTCTTGAGAACCAAAAAGGTCAATTTTCCTTTTCGAATTAGGGGGGAAAAACAAAATCAACTTTGAACTTAAACTCTTATGTCAACTATTCTTAAGTAACAATTTTATTAACATTTTACACAAAGATAAAATAATCAAAACCTAAACACTTTATTCTTAAAATACCTCTTGGCTTAATCCTCCACTACAATATAGACGGTTAGGGGTGGCAAGTGGACCGGATTGACCCATGATTCACCCATGACTATATAGCCATTTAATTTTTAAAAGAAATAAAAATTGAAATTATAGAAATGCTACTAGCGATTATTGATGGGATAAAAAAAGGATTGGATCAGATTAGTTCACAGATCATGACGGAGCTCCACGATTAGTAGCCTAAGAAGATAAGAAAAAGAGGTCCCCAGAGTGGCGAACTTCTTTTTCTTAGCTTATTAGGGTAAAATATTTGAAATATTATTAATAGGTAAAATGGGTATGATCCGGACTAGTCAACTCAAATGGGGACAGAAGTCAACCCAAATGGGCCAAAGGGCTCCATGCCAAGTCAGACTCACAGAATCAACAAGGATACGTGAGCAGGCGGCCAGCTACCATTGACGTCCTAGGTCACTAACCCAGAGGTCCCTGACCTCTGAAATGAGCTCGAGCAAAGGTCTTGCCAGACCCCGACTTAGACTTGACAAGCTTCGATCCGAATCATAAATCTTCCATGCCACGACCACCGGTGCCCGACTCCTAGCCACTCAAAGGAGCCAAGGATCACTTGGCACGATCTCATCAGAAGAGATGTTCGAGATCCTTAACATCCACAGAGAGGTCGTGAAGTTGGTTTGAAGGTCGGCTAGTGAGCTTGTAGCTCTCACAGAGACGTGAATGGCAAAATCTCTCGTTCTAGGGAAACTCCATGATCTTAGGAGCAATTGGCGGGATTCAACTGAATCCCACAATTATTCTAACTACTTACTGTTACGTAAGACGGAGCCCAATTCTAGGAGGTAACTGACTCCCTTTCTCTCTCTCTCTACTTAAAAAAACACAATCAGTCTACGGACAACTAAGAAAGCAAGAAAAATAGAGAACTAAGCCTTTAAGTTTTCAGATAACTGTCTTTAACGGAAAACTCTCCTAGAATACTAACTTAGGCATCAGAGCTTTTCCTTGGGTGACAGCCCACTCTGGTGACCTATTTTTCTTATCTTCTCAAGCTGCTAATTGCGGAGCCCCATCAGGATCTATGGGGTGACCCGGTCCAACCCTTTTTGGACCCCATCACTTCTGGCACCGTCCGTAGGAAGCTGTAAGAAAAAAACCTAGCCTTTCTCCCATACACAAAAAACTGAAACAATCCTGATGGCCTAGTAGTAGCCTTTGTGTGTTCAGCCGCCACGTCGTGGCAGGCCAGCAGCCAGAACATAGTTAAGCATTGAAGAGATGGTGTCGGAAATACCACCGCAGGTACAAGCTGTTGATAACGGCAATCCAAGGCCCAGCACAAATCAAGGCTAGCAACTGTTGGCACAGGTCAGTCCATCCCAGAATGTCCTAGTCAACCAAAGGTCGGCACAAGAAGGGTGGTACCAAAGACACCCAGATCTCACTGCAAATGCCAACAACTCCAGGCCTCCCAGGCCACGAAGATCTAAAGGAACCCGAATATCTACGCCGATAAATTTAATGGAAAGAATGGTGGCGGCCTTGAAAGGAATTTCTGGTATTAGAGATTACATTTCCATTGGGAGTACTCCGACACCTTCTCGGAAGGACACACACCTGCCCAGGAGCCAAACTGGGCACACTCAGCTAGACAGGCTTCAACCTTCAGAGGCAAGGATCGACTCTTTGCACAATGACACGGTCGAGACGTAGGTCAACCAGAACAAAGGTCACAAGGAGCGAGAAATCAGCCGGTGACCGACCTCAAGGAAACTCTCAACAATGGAAGAGGGTATAACCTGAGGGATAGGCTCAACCGAGTGGCCATCTCTAGGAGCCAGGCATAGGGTGTAGTCCCTGAAGAGCAGGGGAGCTCGCTGCGAACTCCTTTTAGAGCAAGGATGCCCCCTCGTCATAGCCTGATCAAAATGATAGACGAGAACGCTCGAGGGGCAGCCCCCAACCCATTGAGGAGAGCAGCTCCCCCAACTAATTAGGAGCAACAAAGCACTGTGGATCTTACCAAGCTTTCGTCGGTTATCCACAGCATCCGAACAACCAAACTGCCCCCAAGCTTCAAGGCCCCACAATTGGAGAAAAAATATGATGGAACTGGAGAACCTCAGCAACACATTAATGAATATGGCTTCTACATGGAGATGTTCGAACATCTCGACCATGTCAAATGTAGAGCTTTTAGGTCCACGTTGACCAAAAAAGTTCAGACGTGGTTCAAGGGAATTCCAGGGGTGAGCATCTCAAACTGGACACAACTAAAGGAGCTGTTTCTAAAAAACTACCAAAGCAGCACAGGGTGCGAAAAGGATATCAACGACCTTTTCCTCATCAAGCAGAAGGTCAGTGGGAGCAACCAGAGCTATTACAGTAGTTTTAATGATGAGGTAGTGGAGATTGAGCAGAAAAACGATGCCACCTACATCACTGCATTCAAGCAAGGTTTGCAAGGAGGGTATGTAGCTCTTAGACTAATCGAGGAGCTAGTAAAAAGAATCAAGGAGTCGCAGTCGCTCCTAGAAAAACTAATCAAGGCAAAAGAAACCGTGGTCCAGAAGAAGATCCCAGGCTTCACCTCAGCCACAGACAGAGACAATAGAGGGCATCCGAAAAGTCCTAAAAAACAAAAGCGAGACAGGAAAGAGCTTCACCCCAAGGGGGGAACCTCGGACAAAAAAATGAAGACCATCCTCGACCTTGTGCTCACGCCACTCAGGATATCACAAGTCGAGGTCATGGTGGTCATGGAGAAGAAAGGCCTTCTCAAGCCGCCCAGGCCCCTCAAGAGTCCTGCTGCCAAAAGAGACCCGGCAAAGTTCTGGCATTACCATAAAGATCACGGTCATCTCACGGAAGATTACTTCGACCTCAAGCGTGAGATTGAGAGACTAATAAAGGAAGGTTACCTACAAGAATCTTTGGCAAAAAACACATTACCAGCAAATCCGTTACAGCAGTCCCGCATAACCAAAGACCCCCAGTTGACGAGATCAACTCCATTGAGAGAAGGTCGAAGTGAGCTTGAGGGGAGATTCAGAGTCCCTAACGGTGTTACTCCAGGTCAACGACTTCCTAGTGAGGAAAATCCTAGTCAATACTGGGAGTGCTGTCAACGTCCTATATTGCAAGGCCTTTGATTAGATGGGAATTGACAAAAGCTCGCTGTTAAAGTCAAATACAGCTCTAACCAGCTTCAACGGCAGCATAACTTATGCGGATGGAATCTTACAAGTTCCCACCATAGTCCGAACAGATAATAGAGATGTCACTGAAATAATGGACTGGATGGTTGTAGATGCCCCTGGATCTTACAATGCCATACTTGGCCATGGACCTAAAAGTTGAGATCTCCCTACTCAATTACAGCATGAGGATCTAGGTCGATAACACTTGGATTACACTTGAAGGAGGTAGGCAAATGGCTGTAGAACGTTATCTCACGGAAGACAATGAAGAAAGCACCCCAAAGCCCAAGCAAGAGGAATGTATTGACCTCCCAAAAAAAGATGACCACCTCAGAATTCAAGCAACTGGAAAAGGGGAGAAAGTCTTTCTCAACCCCAAATTCCCTGAGAAGGGTATACAAATTGGAGAGCTCTTACCTCTGAGGGTCAAAGGATAATTGGTGGACTCCCTTGACGAAAATTTGAAGGTTTTCGCCTGGCAACCCAGCGACCTCGAAGGAGCTGACCATTTAATAGCCGAACACAATGTCGGGCTCAAGCTAGATGTTAAACTGGTAAAACAAAAGAAGAGAACCTTCGCACCCGAACCCAACGAGGTCATTGCAAGAGAAGTTCAAGCTCTTCTTGATGTAGGAATCTTAAAAGAGGTGGTGTACCCAGAATGACTAGCGAATCCGATTGTGGTCCCGAAGAAGGAAGGGATGTGGAGAATGTGGGTGGACTTCACCACACTTAACAAATATTGTCAGAAAAATTCCTACCCCCTCCCTAGTATCGACCAAATGGTGGACTCCACAGCCAGATACTAGTGGCTATGCTTCCTCGACGCATACAAAAGGTACAATCAGATTCCGATGGTTCTTGAGGACAAAAGACATCTTTTATCACAGAGGTCGGGACTTATTGCTACATCAAGATGCCTTTCGGTTTGAAAAATGTCAAGGTAGAATTTCAGCAAGTGATGCACAAGATTTTCAAGAAATAGCTTAGGAGGAATATCGAGATCTGCGTGGATGACATAATGATCAAATCCAAGACTAAAGAAGATTTCATAGGAGACATCCGGGAAACCTTCCAAAACTTGAAGACTGCTCACATGAAGTTCAACCTGGAGAAATGCACCTTCGGGGTCTCTGCAGTAAAGTTTCTTGGCTTTATGATCTCGGAGCATGGTATCAATGCCAACCCAGACAAGATCAAAGCTCTGTTGGATATGGAACCTCCTAGAAACCTCAAAGAGGTATAGAGCCTGGCAAGAAAAATGGCAACCCTAGGGTGCTTTATTAGCAAGATGGCAGACAAAGGAGAAAAATATTATGAAGTCATAAAAAAGCCAAAGGACTTCCAGTGGTCTGAAAGTTGTCAGGAAGTGTTCATCAAGTTGAAGAATTTTTTGGGTAAAACTCCTCAACTCGTCTCCCCGAGATCAGGAGAGGAAATTTGTATGTACCTGACCACAACCGAAAAGGCAGTGAGTTCGGTATTAATAGTAGAAAGGTCAGGTCAGCAATTTCCTATTTATTATATTAGCCGTTTACTTCGAGGTCCAGAAACTACACATACTGACCTCGAGAAATTTCTTTACCTCATCATTATCATCTCAAGGAAATTAAAGCCGTATTTTGAAGCTTACCTGATAAGAGTCCTAACCAACCTACCATTGAAACAAGCTCTACCAAAGCCTGAACTTTCAGGCAGGACTATGACGTGGTCTCTTTAACTCTCAGGGTATCAAATCTAGTTTGAACCGAGGAAGGCCATCAAAGCTTAAGCTCTCTCAGACTTTGTAGAAGAATGTACCAGAGCTCCACTGGAACACACAAGTACTTGTGAAGAAGATATATGGATCATGTCCACAGAAAAAGAGAATTCAGGTGCGGGGATTGGACTGGTCAGCCTTGAGGGAGTGAGAATCCCTTACTTTGTGAAACACAACTTCCCAACCTCGAACAATGAATCTGAATATGAAGCTCTCTTAGCAAGTCTAAGGCCTATAAGAGCTTTCAAAGTGTCGAAATTGCACACCAAAACGGATTCAAAAGTCATAGATAGCCAGGTCACTGGGGAATACGAAGCAAGAGAAAGCAATATGGTCAAGTACCTCAAAAGAGTAAGAGAAATGATTTCCAAACTTGACCACTTCCTCATTGAACAAATCCTAAGAGAGCAAAATTCAGAAGCAGATACACTGTATAAAGTTTACCGGGAGGTAGCTAGGAACAATGTCGATCTACTCGTAGAGCAGTTACGCTCCCCTAGTATCGACCAAGAAGAAATCCTGGTTATAGAGGATCAAGCAGATTGGAGATATCCAATCTTCAGATTCCTTAAACACGGCGACCCCCTGAGGACCATAAGAAAGCTCACCAAGTTTGGAGATGGGCACCTCGTTACGTCTTGATAAGAGATGACAAGTTATACAGGAGGTCATACACATGGCCACTACTTAAATGCTTAAGTCTGGGGGAAGGCAAATATGTGATTGATGAGGTACATAGTGGCATATGTGGCTCTCATGTAGGGGCAAAAACTGTCACCAAGAAGTTCCTGCGGATGGGATATTATTGGCCTATAATGGTCGCTGACATTGAGACAACCATTCAGAAATGTACAAGCTGTCAGTTACATGGAAACAAATCACATCTCCCACCTGTGAAATACCGGTCAATCGATGCCTCAGTGCCATTCGGTATATGGGGAATCGACATCCTTGGACTGTTCTCAAAAGAAGTGGGGGTGCCAAATTCCTAATAGTTGTTGTGGAATACTTCACTAGATAGGTTGAAGCAGAGCCAATGACGGTGATCTCATCGCAAAAGGTTCAATCGTTTGTGTGGAGAAGTATTGTATGCCGATTTGGGATCCCTCGAGCCATCATTTCAGACAATGTCCGGTAGTTTAATGGTGACCCATTCAAAACCTTCCGCGAGAATTTTCACATTGAGCAAAGATTGACCTCCACGGCTTACCCTCATGCCAACGGGCTAGCAGAAGTCGCAAATGGAACAATCTTAGAAGGACTAAAGAAGAGGCTCATTGAGCTTGAGAAAAAAGGTCACCATGCCGACTAGCCAAATAAGATCCCAAGTATACTTATGGGCATACAGAACCATACCCAAAAAAGCCTGAATGGCAGTTCAATTATGCAGTCATTACGCTTGTATCAATTAAAGTTGCCTGAATGGTAGTTCAATTATGCAAGCATGCAATTGTTGAAAAACTGTCAGTATGAAGTGCAGAAATATTGCTCAAAGCAGAGACAGAAAAATACTAAGCAATTTATGAAGAAAGACATAACATAGAATAGAGAGCCACAAACAGTCTCTCTGTGTGTCAAGTGCAGTAAAAAAAAATAAAGCAGAAGGCCACAAACAAACCCCTACAAAGTATTCAATACTCAACAAAATATATAGTAGTCTCAATGCTATTACAACACTTCCCAGGAGGACAAGTCAAAGTCAGAGCTGGAAATTTCAATTGGGGGACCTTGAAAAGGTTCCACGTACATGGCCATCATCTCAACTCTACGATGAATGGCAGCACGGGTCCTGCTTGCCACCCCAAGCAATTCAACACCACGACCTGGCCCCTCATTTCTGCAGCTTGGTCCTCCTCTACCAAGATGCATAGTAGCTCGGGTCATGCGAACTCTCCCCTGTGGAGGAACAAAAGGCTCCGCAGAAGTCGGAAGCCCCTCATCATTACTCGATCCTGTGGCACTTTGACTCGGGCCAACCCCTCCTCGGCTTGTTCCGTAAAGCCAGTCAAGGCCTCTCAACACTGTAAAAAAAAAAAGGGGGGGTTGTCAAACATATGGAAAGGATAGAAGCAACAAAGAAGCCAACTTCAGAAGGATTTCTTACTGGAGATAGCAATTCCCATCCTTGCATGGATCAAAGGGAAGTTACATAACAACCTCCTACACAAACCTGCGGGCTCTAGAAAAGACCTTGGCCAGACAGAAGAGAGGCACCTGACCCTAGGCTAATTGGAATAGGTCAAATTCATTAAAAGATCTCTGTGCGGTGCCAGGCCAGGGACAAGGGAAGGAAGCTTATTGTAAAAAAGTCGGTTAAGGTTCTAGTCAGGGTATCTTTCCATCAATGAATCATCAAGAAGGACAAGGAGAAATTGAGATTTCCAGTTCCCCTCTAGAGATTGAACACGGCTCAATATTAGATGCTGCTACACCAGCCTCAGATAGCCCTTGAAAGAACTGAAAGTTGAGGGAACCTCCAACTCGACAAAGCACTAGAAGAGCTCCAAGGATACTGGAACTCT
>JAOXNR010000030.1:7611903-7654967 GCA_028571225.1 Parsonsia alboflavescens
AACCAGTTGGTAACTTGGGGGGAAAAGAATTGAAATTAGTTTTCTTCTCTTTCAACTTAAGTTTATTTATATGTTGACATGAACTTGTTGCATAAAATTTATGTGATTTTTATTTGATTTGTGGATTAAATTATTACCGCATCGGTTTCAAAATAATGGTTATTTAATCTTGTTTTTGCATAAATTAAGGTAACTAGTACTTTTTCTATGAACGATATTGCTCTTTCTCATTATTCTACTCTCACCTCTCTCTTTTTGGGTGATTGGTTATTGGAAACGGAGAAACAATAAAATAGTTTGGAAAGAAAGAAGTGAAAAAGAAATAGGATAAAATAGGAAAATCATTTTTATTTTTTATATTGATATGTCTAAGTAATACTCTCTGCTTCTGAAATTCATCTTTCACATTTTCATTTTGAGTTGTCTTTAAATGAACATCTTATTTCATAAATTAGTTTTTTTTTTTAATTTTTAAAGAAATTGATATTGTAAGTGTCATATGAACTAAGTCAATTCATTTTATTAAAATTTGTATAAGTCGACATTCAAATTCGAAAGGATGGAATAATTAAAAAGAAGCTTCCTACTCATGCGAAAATTACTTTGAAACGGAAGGAGTATATATGCATCCTTAAATGATAGTAAAGATTTCAATTTGTGTCAATCAATCTGTCATTTATTATTTGATCTTTGCATTAGGATTACCTGGCTTGAAGGTTGAGGAGAATTTGTGCCAATTTACCCATCCTTTATCATTTGTCCTTGGGAATTCTTCTCTCCCAATATCTCTACAGATACTTTGTCCTCCAGGGAGTTTGCTAAGCAGTGGGCTATACACGTTCTTCCTCTGGGTTCGAGACATTCAGTCTGCCTTCAAGTCAGGCTTTGTATAAGTTGGACCTACTCGCACATGCTCTGTGGACTTGGGACTTCCACAATCGTGTTTGGTCCAATAGTTGAACCCATGTGCAATTTGATCTACTTTAAATCATTGGTACCATGATAAAAATCAAAAATAGAAGTAAATTCTACATTAAGGGGTCATGTTATATATTATACGAAATAATAAAAATATATGCTAATTTGCACCAGAGTCATAATTTGGCATATAATAATCAAAATTCTCTATACAGTGTAAGGAAAAGAAATTAATAGGATTGGAAACGATGTAATTCCAATTTTGCCCGTTAATTTGATCATATGCCTTTTAACTATGAATTCGGATTTTTTTCTGTCTCAAAAATCATAAATTAGGCGAGGACCTATATGGTCAAAAGTAGAGGTTAGGGGCTAAAACACATTACGAATCAAAAGTTAATCCAACCGGACCCACCCTTTTCAAGAATCGGAATACGGATAATCTGCCCCGTAAATCTTCCCCTGCTACCCGTAATTGAGCCTCTACGCCCCGGCACTTAAGCGGCCGGAAAATCTGATTGCCGCTTCGTCGACTTTAATTATCCAGGATTCTCCCGCCACCGCTGTTGGGTTGCAGAAGCCCGTTTCATCTAATTCGGGTTCTTCTCTCAAACGCTAAGCCCTAATTTTTGTGCATTTGCTCATCTGAGTAGCTTTTGCAAATGGCTTCGCATCAGAAGAAGGAGTCCGAAGGGATTGCTCTGCTCTCTATCTATGGAGATGAAGATGACGACATGGAGGATGTCGAAGCAGATGAAGAAGGGGCAAATTCACACCAAGAACATCAAGAACTAGGGAAAGATATACCGGCAAAAGACGCCGTGATTGGGCATTCTAGCAATCTATATATCGAGGAAAACAGTAGAATTACTGTTTTGGAGTCTCCCGGTAATAGAAATACGCCACCTTTCATTCATCGAGAGAGTGTTCAACACCAACAAGTTTCAATTGAAAATTCTACTCCTGGTAGGGTTGTAAATTTAGGGGCTTCAGCTTCGACAACTACTACGCCGCAACATTCTCTAACTTCGCCTCAGCTGCAGCTGCCAGAACAGCGGACACAAAAAGCGAGGGTAGCAATCGTGGATTATGGACATGATGAAGTAGCTATGTCCCCTGAAGCAGAGGTTTTTCCCCCCTAGCATATGCTACGTACATATGAACAATGTTTTCTTGTATTGGATTTTGCACTTCAATTTTCAATGGGTTAAATGATGCATTTGATATTTTAACTCTTTTCATTTATTAAATTGTAGGAAGGAGAGATAACAGCCAGCTATCTGCACGGGGAGGAGCTTCCTGTGATCAGTGGTATGTGGCAAGTCCCAAATCCTTGTTAAATTGTCGGTTCTTGTCATGCTCCATGATCTTTACCTTTTCTATTAGTATATTTAGATGTTTGGGAACACAGCTGAATTGTTCCTTTTTTTAGGTGATCCCAGAGAAAGGATCGTCAACTTGCTGATACCTACAAATCAAGCAACGCCTCCACAACAATCTGAGCCAAATAATCAGGTGGATGAAATAAATGATGTAATTGAGTCTGGATCTGCCGAGTTAAATGAAGTAGTTTTAGTTCCTTCAGATGATTCAAAAGATATTGATCCCCTGGACAAGTTTCTTCCACCACCCCCTAAGGAGAAGTGCTCTTATGAACCGCAAGTAAGTTTATCTGTCTTTCCTCGAATTGCATGCAGTTAGTAAAGTAAAAAGGTGCATGTATAACTTTTTGTTCCTTGGGAAACATCAAACTGGGGATAATGAATTTTGGATTGACATACGCTGATTCACATTTTGATTTAATTGTCAAAGATATAAAAAATCATTCTTTTTGTTGATATATATCTTTGATATCTTGCACATATGCTGATATACCAATGTCATGAATATCTCCGTGTGTTTTTCTGAAAGGTTTCTTTATGGTTGTTGTTCAGGAGAGAATAATCAAGTTTCTTGCTCTGAAGAAGGGTGGAAGAGTCTATAATGCAGAAGTGCGCAATCGAAAGGAATACCGGAATCCTGACTTCTTACTTCATGCTGTGACATATCAAGACATCGATCAGATTGGATCCTGCTTCAGTAAAGATGTCTTTGATCCCCATGGATATGACAAAACTGACTTCTATGATGAAATAGGTGCCAAGATATTCTTTAGTCTATGTCTCTTTATGTTTGTCTTGCTCCTATGTTCTTTTCTTGTTAATTTCACTCCTCGTGCCTTTTAACATCAGTCAACTGTCTAAAACTCTTCCTTACACTGTGAGAGGTTCAAGATTGAAAATTGATTGTCTTTGAGCGGAAAAGAATTTCTTGCTGCAGCTATATTGAGTTCAAAATGAATGGAAGCAAGACCTTTATCTTTATTTGATGCATATTTTGAACGACAATGATTAATTAACAATGGCTTCTTTAGATTCCTTATGTGGGACTTCATGGTGAGTCTGTTATTGAGGATTGGTGTTCTGAGCTAATTTTTCTAAATAAACATGTGTTGTGCGGGATGGCTGATTTTCTGACTCATTGATTGAATAGCCTTCAACATTGATTGAAGGAAAAACATATAACTCTTAAGTGTGCCGTGAGAGGTCCAAGATTGAACATTGATTGTCTTTGAGTGGAAACGAATTCCTTGATGGAGCTGTATTGAGTCCCCATGAATGGAAGCAAGACCTTCATCTTTATTTGATGCATATTTTGAACAACAATGGTTAATTAACAAAAGCTGCTTTAGATTCCTTATTCAGAACTTCATGGTGAGTCTATTATTCAGTGCTGGGTGTTTTGAGTTAAGTTTTCTGAAAATACATGTGTAGTGAAGGATTACTGATTTTCTGACTCATCAATTTAATAGCCTTCAACTTTGATCCAAGGTAAAACATATAACTGATTTGATTTTTTTTTTCTTCTTTTTTTACATTAATTTTGTAATCAAACAAAGAATTAGCTCAGTGGTATCTTCTTCCCTCATGTTTAAAGGCTAGTGAAAATTTTGGCTGTGCAATTGTGAGGTAACTTCTTATCTTAAAAGTTAAAACCATATACTAACTGGTTCAGTGAAGGAAGTTACTTATTATCATATGCTTGCTTTAATTTTGATTTGGCATGTATTTTCTCTTTGAGCAGAGGCTGATATGAGGCGTGAAATGCAGAGGAAGGAGGAAGAAAGGAAGAGAAGTCCAAAAGTAGATTTTATTTCTGGAGGAACACAGCCTGGAACGGTTATCCCAACTGCAAAGATCAACATGCAAATTCCAGGTTCTCATACTGTTTCCCTGCAAGTCAAATTCTGTTTCTCTTGAGTGATTATAACAAACATTTTTTTCCCCTTGAGATTCCAAGTCTGTTTATGTCTTTTGTAGGCATGACCAGTGTGGCTGGCACTGGACTCACAACAACTTCAGCTGCAGCTGATGCAGCAGTGAGAGATGGCCGACAGAATAAAAAGTCAAAGTGGGATAGGGTCTGTTCATAACTGGTCTAGAAAAGTCAATTGATGTATTTTAGGATCAATTATCTTCAATCCTGTGACTTTTTTTTTTCTTTTCAGGTTGATGGTGATAGAAAGAATCTTCTGCCACCTGTGCAGGATTCTGTGTCTGCACTTGCAGCTCATGCTGCAGTTCTATCTGCTGCTAATCCTGGCTCTGGATACTCTGCTTTTGCGTGAGTTCTATCTGGATTTTGCTGACCTCTTGTTTGCACGTCTGTATCCCCTCTTGCTTTTGACATTTATTTTCCTGATTGACAGTCTGGTTATTCAGCGGTTAAACAGAATAGTTACTTGTTCTCTTTGAGAAGCAATTTCTCGTTGTATTCAGATTTGGGTTTCCTTTTTTTTAGATAAAATGTTTCATGCATCATGTCTGAATACATTCAAGAATTAAAATATTATGGTAGTATGAATGTGTACCTTGTTTTAATATTGGATTACTATCATTTGGACATTACTTTCAAATATCTATTTTCATCTTTGTCCTTTTCATGTTAAAAATAGTTTGGGTTTTGGTTCTGATACTCATTAGGAATTGCAAAATAGAAAGGAATCGTTGAAAATAAAGAGGGGAAGGGAGAAAACTAGCATATAATTTCTTGATAGAAAAGAGCTTGGAACCCAAATTCTGAACATGTTTCTTGTTGTCTTTAGCTAGCTTATCTTGGCTGAGTTTCACTTGGATTGTATCATTAGCTGCATTTTTTGAACTGACTAATCATCTCAATGATGTGTATGTGTGCCTCTAGCCTTGAGATGTTGGTTTGCAACTATGGGATTGGAACATCAAATTGACTCAAAGCTAGTCACTTATGTAATCTTGGGGACCTGTTGAATTATCCCACTTTACAATTTTTGGAGTGCTGGTAGGTTTAGCATCATTCTTGACAATAACAAGTAATCTTGGCATCTGACCATTTGTCAACCATAGGACTTTATCCTGATGTTTCTGATCTCGAATTGAAATATTGGTTAGACTCCTGATGGCAAAAGTAGTTTAGCTCCTTACCCTTTCAAAAAATCAGTTTAAATGCAGCCTTTTTTGTCTTTGGGTATGATAATTCACTTGTGTGATTGATCTTTATTTATTTATTATTTTATAGAATATGTCCCTAACATGTCAAATACTAACTACACTTTCATGAATTGATGGCCCAGTTTTTCATTTTTATTTTGCTTAGTTTTTTTTATTTTCTTGGTCTTAATCAGGTTACAAAAATCTTGCGTGATGCTTTAATAGCCATGCAAATTCAATACCTCAATGTTCATTTATTCTATCTATTGCAGCCAACAAAAACAGCGAGAGGCAGAGGAGAAACGATCTAGTGATAAGAGAGTTGAGAGAAGATCCTGATGCAACTGATGCATACTTCGAATTGGAAGCTATCAACAACCATGAAACTGAAAATCGACTTTTAACCATGTCTGTAGGCTTTTGTATTTGATGCAGACAAGAGATGATACACCTTTGTACATGGCTATGGTGATCATTCTTTCCTATGCCCTTTAGAATACTTCGAGTGAAAAATTTTGCCTAAAGTGAAACCTATGCCTGCCCCCACCATACCCAAAAAAAAAAAAAAAAAATCAGAAGAAAAAAAAAAGAGTAATACCAGTTACTAGTAAATGACAGGTTGTATGATGTTAGGTATCTCCTGTTTAATACTGATCTAAATTGTAACCACTTTTTTAAAATTTGTAGTTAATCAGTTACATTTCTTTTTATTATTTAAAAAAAAAAAAAAAAAAAGTTGCTAAAATCCATATGTACTCAATAGCAGCATAGCAACGCAATCCCTTGTTGGATGGCAGCTATGAGATTTTTTTGTGCTGATGCACATCGTACCTTTTTCCTGTCACTGGCAGCTTTGGTATTAATTCTTCCGTCTCCCAGTTGATCCATGTTCTACAGTGAATCAATACATGAGGGGAGTTTTCCTGCATTGCCCTTTCCGCTATGGTATGTGCTGTTGTTGGCTTCGGTTGAGGGAGGATGTTGAATATTTTGACGCCGCTTGGAGGAAAAATGGTGGCCCTTTTAGCTGTAAGCCTTGACCTTTCTGTCAATGCCTGCCAGAACAACACAATCCCCGGGGGCTAATTGTGAAGAGAAAAAAGTAATCTGGTTTGCTCTTCTCGTGTTCTTCTTGTAAGATCCACCAATACATGTCCCTATTTTTAGTCAAAAAAATCATCATTGATCCCACGTACTCGATGACCCAGCAAGCAGCAACCTCAGCCGAAAGAAGAAAAAAAAGGTTGAACAATATGGAGCCAGGCCCCTGTCTCGGTGTGTAGGGACAAGTTTTTGAGGGCCTAATGGTATCATTCTTCAAGTCTGTCGTGGGAATTCTTTTTTTTCCTTCCATAATTCAGGTACTTCATCTGGATTGAGAGGAATCCTTGGAGTTCCTTGACCCTACTACTACACAAAATCATGGCTCAGACACAGTGATTAGATAATTAACACATATTAATCTATCTTAATAGTATCACTAATTACCTCCACTTTGAGACGGCAATTAGATTGCTGGAATGCTTAATGAGATCCCTCATCATGGAGTTTGCAACTTTTTCGATCTTGGTCATGTTGAATAACCTTTATGTTTGTATGGATGGTCTAAAGTGTACTTTCCATTCTGATTCTACCGTTGGTTTTCTGTATATATTTACTTTTACCATAGAATAATGAGTTTTTTAGTTTTGGGGGTTATGAATTAAAAAGGAATGTTTGATTAACTTCCTATCTCAAAGCAAATCAAGAAATAGAATCACCAAATAAAGAGAATTAAGTCTTAAAGTAGTCATTTTCCTTCAATAAAGGTTCTGTAGTGATTGCCCAATAAGTCCGTAATAATTTAGATCTTCTTGATCTTGGACTTGGATTCTTTTAACTACTACCTCATGCTTAATGTTGATTTTTTTGTTCGGTTCAATTATTTTTTTCCTTGCTTTTTACATGTCAATTTTTTTTTTATGTAGTGGTATCCGAGTTTATTCGTACGTATTGGAACCTCTAAAACTTTTTTATGTCATTCCCATCTCATCCACGATTCAAAAACTTTTTGCCATTTTTCTGATTCATTATGTAATACTAGTGGACCTTATTGTATATATGGTCACATACCAGCTTTCTGTACACAGAAAAGGGGAGACATCGAGTTCTGCTCCAACCAGGGAAAAGTGATTTATATTAGTGTAGTGAAATTTCGCTGTCTATATTTATTGAATGCGTTATGTATATGGTTAGCAGGGTCCATGATTTTAGTGAAAAGCGCAAAACAGCAGGAATTTAGGGGATTCCTATATAGGAGTAAATAGAAAAAGCTCGTTTCTCAATGGCGCTTTTGTCTTCTCATGAAAAAGAAAGACGTTGGGAGGTAATGACAGAGATTGTTCGGGTTAAAAGGAAACTGATGATAAACCAAAACCCAGAAATCTCCACGCAATTAATTCCTCAACCTGCCTGAAAAAAAAAAAAAAAAAAAATCAAAACTTACACCTTTTAATATCCCCAGTCGACACAGAAGAAAAATTAATGGTTATGGTTTGGCCTTGTTTAATTATGTATTTATCGATAAAAATGTAGTTAAGGATTCATTATTAATTCTATATTTATTGATCCATCTAATAATTATTAATGCATAATTATAATTTTTTTTTCAATCTTATTCTCGATTTAACCTTCTTCCTCATTCATGATGGAGGATGAAAATAAATTGTAATTTTAGATTAGAAAGACAACTAAATTTTATAGGCATTTTAAGCCTAATATAGCTACATATATGATGGTTAACTACTTATACTTTATTACAAAGAGAGTAGTAATATATGTTTAACTCAAATTTTATTTTATTTTTCATAATAAATTATAATATAATTTTTCTTGACAAATTTAAAATAGTCCGATAAAAAAGAAATTGTGAGACAAGAGGGGATCAAATCTTTTAGTTAAACTAATAGCAAAAAAGCCTCATTTTTTTTTCTATTACTTTAATTTTGAAGTTTTTGAGTTTCCTCTAATGTAGAACGTATGTTTATTCTCTAGATTAAAAGAAAGAAAAACAAATATAAAATTCATGTAAAAAATTAAATGGAATCCAAAAAGCACAGGAGAGAGGTGAGTTGTAAAAATAAATAAGAAGGGGGAACGTACAGTCAGATTTTCCAGTTGCCAGCACAGCGAGCAACGGTAACAAACAGTTTGGCAGTTCCTTCAGGGGTAATTTCGGAATAGAGAAAAAAAAATGGGTTAACGTTCCTCTCGGAATCAAAAAGGGCGCACAGAGCCCATTTCACAGGGAAAAAGAAAAAGAGAGGTGCAGAGGAAGAACACTACACTACTAAGAAGAGAAGCCAAACCAAGCCAAAAGAAAGTCCTCTTGAAGTGGGCTGCCGGTGCTGCTTCTGTTGTTCTCTCTCAAAATAAAATCTTTCAACTTATATATAATACAAATGATCTTGACTTCTTCACTCCTCTCTCTCACATCAACTTTTTTCTGCTTTTCCTTTTACCATCTTTACTTCTTTCAGCTTTTCTCACTTTCTATCTTCTTGGTTCACTCAAGCCTCCCCCCAATTATTAGGCCATATTTTGTGCTTACTTAACTGAGTCTGCTTTTTTTCTTGCTTACTTTTCTTTTTTTTTTGAAAAAGTTAATCCATTTGAATAAAACCCGTTTGAGACTTTGAGTAAATTCCAGGAGGGGGAAGTGTGATTCTTGATTAACAATGGCTGCTCCAAAACCCGAAGAAATTAGCCATCCTCCAATGGATCAACTTCAGGGTTTAGAGTATTGTATAGACTCTAATCCTTCCTGGGGTGAGTCCCCTGTTTTTCTTATTTTATTTTTCGTGGATTGAATACTTGGTATAGGAGTTAATGTGTGTGTGTTTTGAATGATAAAGCAGAAGGTTTTAATGTATTTATTGGATTTTGTATGCAAACAGGGGAGTCGATAGCTTTGGGTTTTCAGCATTATATCTTGGCATTAGGAACTGCTGTGATGATTCCGTCGTTTCTTGTTCCCTTGATGGGCGGAGGAGATGTAAGCTTGGCAGTATTTCAGATGCTTTCTCATTTTGATGCCCTTTTGTGTTGACTGTTGAAAGCTACTTATTTGATCAAATTTGGACAAAATTAATTACTTCATTAGGTCATTAAAGTTGTCAGAAATTAAAAAATTTCAATTCTTTTTCCATTAATCGGTCAATTTCATATCAGACGATGTATGGACTTACTAGTAATTGAAATAAGGGAGAACCTGCTTTTTCTTTGACTCTCTTCCTTTTCTTGTGTGGTCCTTTCAGGGTGATAAGGTTAGAGTAGTTCAGACTCTGCTTTTTGTTCAAGGGATTAATACACTTCTGCAAACACTGTTTGGTACACGGTTGCCAACTGTTGTTGGAGGATCATGGGCATTCATGGTTCCAATAATTTCCATAATTCATGATCCATCTTTGGCGGGAATCACTGATCCTCATGCTGTAAGCCCGTAAAGCCTTCTTTTAGATTTGGTTTTGATGGCCTTATCTTATCAGCTCTGCTTTGCAATAAGAAAAGTTTTATAATTTTGTCAATATAGGGTTAAGATGACCAACCAGGAATATATTAAAGGTGTCCTTTATGTTCTTTTTACTTTTATCCATTTTCATTCAGGGGTAATGAAAACATTAATGATTTTCCTGACATTCGAGAATTCTCATTACTTGGAAATATGAAGACTATGATGATGATTATATTTTGGATTTTTTAGAGATTCCTCAGTACAATGAGAGCTATACAGGGTGCTCTAATTGTAGCATCAAGCGTGCAGATTATTTTGGGTTATAGTCAACTTTGGGCTATTTGTTCTAGGTATGACTGCCTGCTAACTAAATTAGTACTGATTTGAATCAAGATTTCTACTTCGGAAACTAATGAATTGGTTTGAACTTGTCTTAATCAGGTTTTTTAGCCCTCTTGGTATGGTCCCAGTGATATCATTGGTGGGCTTTGGCCTCTTTGATAGAGGATTCCCTGTGGTAGGTTGGATTGGAGACTTCTTATGATTCAATGTAGTTTTAGTATCTTCATTTTGATTCAGTGTAAATTACTTGTATTTTATGTGCTTAGATTTGCTCGTACTTGTTTTTCACTGCTTTTATTTCTTTTGCATCAGGTTGGAAGGTGTGTAGAGATTGGTATTCCAATGATCATTCTATTCATTGCCTTCTCCCAGGTATGAAATTTATAGAATTCCTTTAGTTATTGATATTTGAAATTCCATATTATGGTATTTTGTTTTCACCTGATGTCCTGCTTATTTTTGTTATGCAGTACTTGAAACATTTTCAGTTAAGAAAGTTGCCAGTACTGGAACGTTTTGCCCTCCTCATCTCAATTACAGTGATATGGGCATATGCTCATCTCTTGACTGCCAGTGGTGCCTACAAACACCATCCGGATCTGACCCAAAAGAACTGCCGCACTGATAAGGCAAACCTGATTTCTTCTGCACCTTGGTTAGTATCAGTTTTAGCAGTCCATATTTGTATACCATGTTTTCTAAAACAAGCACTAACTTCATCCAGAATTATAGATTCTATGGAAATCCAGTAGAATAGAATTCTCAGGATTTTGAAAATGCCAATGCAGGATTAAAATCCCATATCCACTCCAGTGGGGTGCACCTTCATTTGATGCTGGACACGCATTTGGGATGATGGCTCCTGTGCTTGTCTCTTTGATTGAAGTAAAACTTAAGTCTGCTAAGCTCATATATCCCAGAAGATAAGTCTAAAGCTTTTCAGACTGTAAAAAATCTGAACCTTTTTTGTGTTCACAGTCAACTGGAGCTTATAAAGCCGCATCTCGTCTTGCAAGTGCTACACCACCTCCTTCTCATGTCCTTAGCCGTGGCATTGGTTGGCAGGTTTGCACAATAGTCTCTGAAATAACAACCTATTTTGGGCAAAGACTTTCACTTTCTGCCATGATGGACTGAACTTTATCTTGTATTAGGGAATTGGTATCTTGCTGAGTGGACTTTATGGAACAGCTACAGGATCTACAGTATCTGTGTAAGCAATTCTTTATCCTGTTTGTTTCTTGTATCCTAAATACTTCTTCCAAGAGTTAAACTGATTCTCAAGTACGGTGGAGTACCGTGGTTCATACATATCAATTCACGGTTCTTTTGCGAATCAATTAATAGTTCGATATTGGATTATCGACTTTTTTAACGTACACAGATGATGAGATGAGAGTATAAAGATTTGACTGAAGGAGGAAAGGATGATTTTTTATTATAAGCAAGATTTCAAAATATTCTTTAGAATATGTAGGACATTGTTTAGATATCAAGGAGGGAGGATTGCCTAAGTCCCTGTATACTTCAATAGGCCCTTGCACATGCCTGATGTGGGATTCTCAACACTTTTGGAGGATTAATTTGGTGAATTCCTCATGACTTGCAGAGAAAATGTTGGCCTTCTTGGAAGCACACGTGTTGGTAGCCGAAGAGTAATTCAAATTTCAGCTGGATTTATGATCTTTTTCTCAATGTTAGGTACGGGTGTGTGGCTTTGGTTGGCCATAGTTCTCCAAGAACACTCTTGCATAAAAATGCAATGTTTCTCTCAAACTTATTTTTCTTTGAATACGTAGGGAAATTTGGAGCCCTCTTTGCATCAATACCTTTCACAATATTTGCTGCAGTATACTGTGTCATGTTTGGCCTTGTTGGTAAGCAAGTTTATTTATCCTCATTTTCTTCTCCATCTCTCTCGTTCCCTTCGCTCTCTGTAATTAACAACAACAACGTGTTGCTCTTTCCAGCTTCTGTAGGCTTGTCCTTCTTGCAATTCACAAACATGAATTCAATGAGGAGCCTCTTTATCACTGGAGTTTCTCTCTTCCTTGGTTTGTCTATTCCTGAGTACTTCAGGGAATACACTACCGGTGCTCTTCATGGTCCAGCCCACACAAAAGCAGGATGGGTAAGTCATATATATATACACACACATCACACCACCACCGCTTAACATCCCCCGCCCCCCCATTTAAATGTCCTTTCACTGCTGCTGCTGTAAATCTCCCATGCAAACTTGTTAACAAAACCGTTCATATTCTTTTTGGCTGCAGTTCAATGATTTCCTTAATACCATCTTCTTGTCATCTCCAACTGTTGCTCTAATTGTTGCTGTATTCCTGGACAACACACTTGACTACAAAGACAGTGCTAGGGACAGAGGAATGCCATGGTGGGTAAAGTTCAGAACATTTAAAGGAGACGGCAGAAATGAAGAGTTTTACACTCTTCCTTTCAACCTTAACCGGTTTTTTCCTCCATCATGAGATCCATAATACGAACCAAATGCTGCAGAAGGCACAAAATGGAATGAATTGCAAATCTTAGAAAATGACAGAATTGCCTCCTCTGTCACTATTTTTTGATTGATTTGATAGAAATGTAGCTCGGGTTATTCTAGATTAATCCAATAGAATGACTTGGTTTGTATCTTGCACGTTACTAATGATATATTCATTGTGCAACTTTTGTTTTCCTAGTTTTCAAAGATCACAGTTGAAATGAATGTCATAACAGCAAAGTGATCCGACCAGGATAATCACTTGGAAAACTGAAAAGACCAAAAACTATTGATGCTTGCACATGCATCCTTTACACCTGGGCTGTCTATATACACTTTGACCGAAGGGGCGAACACCAACTCTTTGACCTTCCTCAATCATCTTCCTTATCTTTTCCTTAAAATTAGTCCAACCAATGGTGTTACTCTTTGATAATATTGCTGCCAGCCTCTTTTTGCTAGGTCTCAAATTTGGAGCATGTCCATCACCATAATAAATTCGGTATCCTGAGACTAAGGATGAGAGCTGGCTTCCAGAGTCTGTTATGGCGAATACATCAGAAGTTGCACAGGCAATGAAGTCCAGTGCTGCAAGCTGCATTCATGGTGCGTGCTTTATCAATAAAATAGCCACAGGAAAGCAGTAATTCAGGGTGTTTTCTTTATGCTACTGATTGAACCAAGTGTCTACACCTTGTCATTTTAGTTTGGTCAGGGCTTCAATAAAATCATGCATTAAAAGAAGAATATGTACCTTTCTGAACAGAACAAATTGCAATGCACAGAGTATGAACTTCAAAGAATATACTTTACGGAAAAGAGTTCTAATTGGTTGGTTACAGGGTATTTTTGGTTGGTTATATGGCTATCATCCTTGATAAACTGAGATGAGTTATTGAGGTGGAGCCATATTACCTGGGAAGAGAAGTTCTTGAAAGGTGCAAGTTCACTTGGGGAGAGAAGATCTTCCTTTGTGACTATATTCTGATAGACAGTGGTCAAAGGATGCATCCTTGAATCTCCACCATAAATATTGGAGCCAGCAAGATAGATGTAAGTGTCATTCTCGAATCCAAGGGCAGCAAGAACAAGTGCTATTTCTTCTGGTGTCAATGGGCATCTTCCCAACTTTCTTAGTTCACTTGGAGCAAGTTTCCTACAGTTGCAAGGATTTCAGATAAAGAAGATCAAGAAAAGTTTATAATTTCTGATAATTTGACTTCGAAATCAATGAAGAAAACTTGTAATATTTTTTTCTTTTGCTCCAGAAACCTACATAGAATTTTTTAAGCGCTCTAGTAGCAGAGGAAAATGGACTTCTCTGTATGTTTGAAGCTCTCTTCTCTCAGTTTCTCCACCTCCAAACTCACACATAGAGTAAGCCACCATATCAATTTCAAATCTCATATGCAAGGCAAGGTACTTGGGAGCACTTTTTGCGGTGTGATGCTCTTCTGAGTAAGCATCCGAAATAAAGTTTCCAAGAAGTTGCTTATCTAGCATGCTTCTTGCAATATCATTTTGCCTGATTCGTCTAATCAACAGTGAACCAGCCTGCTGAATTCTGGGGACGAACTTTAGTGCATGAAAGTTACATTTGCACCTTAGTCTCTGCGAGAAATTCATAGAATTGTATCACACCCTTGCATGTTGTTTTTCTTTTAAATATGTAAGCATTGAATTATTTATCTATTTATTTATTATAGGACAGCCGATGGTGGACAGATTTCTTGAGAAAGACTAATAGGGAAAACTGAGGGGGGAATGTATAGTGTCGTGATGGAGGAAATTACTTCACATAAATAGAGAATAAACTGATATATTATACAATGCAATGCATAGATCCGGAAAAATCCAATTTTAAAGCTCTCGAATTCTGTATATGATTTCAGCAAAATCATAAAGAGACATTGCGGGAACTGCAAAAGTAAGAATGGAAAAAGGGCAGAAAACAAACATAATAAACAGGATAAAATTTCAACCTGAAGTTCGGGGGGCAACGGGTCAAAACCAAGTCTGTTTCCAAAGCCAAGAAAGTGGACAACTCCATTACGTAAAAGGATGGGGAGTATCTTGGTTACGTACTCATGAACTGTTGCTTCTTTTGAAAGATCAGCATCAGTAACCTGAAGGAAATATAAAATTGCTCAGAAAGTGTCCTTAATCAACGAACAACATATCCACAAGTTCACCTGGAAAATACATACCAGACTTCCAATTGCTTCCATGTCTAGTGATTTCAAGTGAGGAGGAAGCTCCTTGATAATGTCTACTTCATTCTTCAATATCTTTATGAAGTAATCTTCTTGATAAATATCACCAAATTGGCTGCATCACAGTACACAAAAATTGTTGATGTTCTCTTGGTAAGAACTTAGATTTTTAATGAGTGCCATCATGATAAACATCAGAAATGGAAAATACATACTACCAATTTAGGAGAAACAGAAAAATGTAATATGTAGTTCCTGACCTTGGATCATTCCATACATTGCTATAAAGAAACTTTGGAATGACTAAAGTTGCATTTAGCAGAGATGCTACAGCAACAGCATTGCAGACCTGCAAAAATAGTAGAAGACACATTACCTGGCAGTTAATCAAGCATTATCAATAAGATCGAATGTTTCTGTCATAAATATCTGCAAAGATTGAACATATCTCTTTCAATTAAATGTTACCATTGAAAGGTACAGCAAAAACCGGAAAAACTGAAATATTTTCAGAAAAAGAAAGTAGCAAAGTATATGCTTACGGCAACTCTTTGCTGGTTTAGACCTCCATTTGCACTGATGGCTATAAAACCAAAGCTGTTCCTAGATTTCCCTGCCCTGACAAATTTGAAAAAATTACACCACTGTTTACACAACAAATCACTTACTGTAAGAATTGTGCTAGTTGTAACCAACTAACAACTAGGTTTAATGGAAGGAACCCAAGTGACTTCAAGATTAACTATACCTTGCAGACTCTTCTTCTCTGCACAAGGTTTCCATATAGATGCCAAAGGATATGATTCTTCCCAAAATTTTGATTTTCCTTTTTTGGATTCTGTCTGAAACATATTGCATAAGGATAGATGAAAAAGAAACTCTTGCAACATAAATACATTCCACATGTAATTATAATTGTAAAAATAGAAAAATGGGGCACATATACGTGTATATATGCTTTTTCACTCTAATAGAACAAATGATGAAGTGAACCTCAGCAAGAGAAGCAGCAGCCATATTCAGAAGTCGATCATACATCTTTATATGACTCTTGTCCTCAAAGCTATACATATTACTTGACCCCTGCAAGATCATTAGCAGAGTATGAAGTCTTTATCCTTGTATTGGCATTTGGAGAAGAAACAGAAGAACAAAATCATGTATGACAAGAATGATGCAGTATAGGTTATTTTGGAAATCCTGAAACTGCTGATAATCTGTATCTACTCCTATTCATGTGATATTCTCATACACAAAATCCGACTCATACTTGTTCAAAGAACAACCTAGGAAATCTCAACAAAAACCCTTGTAACCTTCTCCGAAACTAGGACAAGATAAAACTCAACCATATTTGTCACTATTATCAGTTTTAATCTCTCAACACTAATTAACAGCTATAAAGAAAACTAAAAAGACAGAGCGATTAAATGCAGAAGATCTTCTACATCATATCTCATTATATAAGTACTCATGACAATTTTTCTGGCCATCACAAGTGCAACTGGCTTAGGTTTTGAGAAATTTGGAGTTGGAATTAGGCAAATGAACACGAGGTTTTTAGCTTCATCTTTTTGGATGAACTGGTAGAGAGACTGGATATGGATCACAATTATAATAGAAGAACTATAACTATCCTAGTTATGAATTAGATTACTTGACTAATAGAGAAAGTTTTCACAATCCCTTCTTTTGTGCAAGGAAAATCATACCTCTATTCCAATTGTTCTTGATGGGGTTGAACTATTCCGGAGCATTATGTTTTCCAAAATGATAAACAAAAGGGAATCCCAAACAAAAAGAAGACACATTAACAAAATTGTGAAAATAATAGACCTAATATGCCTACGAAGCCACCGTGTAGGCCTTTTCCCCACATAAGCACCTTTACAAGCAGCAATTTTCCCAGAATCCTTCCTCAACCCCTGGACTAAAATAACTTTGCCCCAGTGATCGTCACCTCCTGATCCCCTTCCCCCTAGAGAAAGGTCTCCACTTTGTTGTGATTCCGAACATTGAAATTCACATTCTTTCACACCATAAGACACATCCAACATGGGCTTCTTCGGTAGAGGACTTCTAGGGGACCCTTGTTTTCCCATGTTCTCACTATCACTAATGATCCCCAAGTATGGAACAGAAAAGCATCACTCCAGAATAACTCTAACATCAAATGATCTTCACTAATTAAGCAGAGATTCAATTCCCAGGAATGGATGCTTCATAATAAAGGTCTGTGGTTTGAAAGTACTAAAGTCACTATAGTCCAGATTAACCTGGTTTTGACATATACTTCAATGAACTCTTCTCTCTACTCCCTCCCTCCTCCACCTTATCTATGTTTGCAGTGAAACAGTACAACAAATTCAAAGATTTCTTAGAAAGAAAAATACAATTCTGCAAGCGAAACAGTAGATGAAATGTTAACATCCAAAGAAGAGGTTAGAACTTGGAAGTTAAGTAAATGATGTTGGTGAGACTGACGTATACAAACCAACTAAAACAAGAACAAAAAGAACATCAACAACGTGAAAGAATCAAAATTCAAGAACACACTAGTGCAATTCAAGTTAAATATAGAAAAAGTAATATCTGAGACTCTTCCCTGGTATATTGTACATAGAATACCGGAGAAAAATCAGTTCTGCAACAACTACTTCCCAACAAACAGAAGGAGAGGTTAGAGTTGTGCTTTCTCCATAAGTTTTGACTATGGAGAGGAAAACATAGGGAAAAGAAACCCTTGGATTGGCCATGAATTCATCAATGAGAAAGAGAGAGGGAGAGGGAAAGGCAAGTTTGGTGACGGGGGCTTCTCTCCCTGCTGTGAAAGGGGCTTCTCATTTCCCTCTGACGTATATATCGACGTAGATATATTTGGTGGGCCCTTTCAACTACTTTGTGCCCAACCAAACCGTTGATCTTCCCGATTCTGTAACTAACTTTTGAAATTTTAAAAACCGGTTTAATTCAAATTGAAGGGTTAGTTTAACAGAGAAGTTATTTTACTTTTAATTCAGAGAAGTTATTTTACTATTAATTCAGATCGTGAGTTCAACACACTCTTACCATATACATTTAAGTCTTGATGAGTTTCAGAATTTATATATTTTATTCTAGAAGTAAGTCAAAAAAAAATGAAATAATAGGTAAAAAATTGAATCTGGGAACTACTAATCCAGTCTGAAAACTTAAGAAAATGAAATCCATGTAAATGGGGAAAAAAAAAGATTCTGAAACTAATTCAATTATTTCAATTAATTTTTAGTGGTAATTTTATTTGTGTGAATGAGTTATTTATCAATTAATTGAAAAAGAAAAGAAAGGTTGTCTTCTAATAAGCTTATTTTATTTTTTAACATCACAATTACCTTTTTTATAAAAATAATTAAACCATATTTACGGACAAAAAGAAAAGGGAAACCGAAACCAAAGGTCCAAAACTATAGAATTATGTATATCAATTATCGACCTATTACTATTAGGCCTCGGGTAAATCACCAAGAAGGCGATACTGAATTTTCTTGAGCGAAGTGTGGACATCTCCAATCTTGAGCCTTTGCTCAGGTGAGTCAGAACAGCACTTGAAGGCCAACTCCAGAATGGATGACAAGCACTGCATCTTCAAGATTGAGTCATCTTCCTCAGGGTTTACCAGATTGGCATCTATAACATCCGCTATTTCTGCTGTTGTTGTTAAGGATTCATTTATCCAGTCCTTCAGGCTCATATTCCCAGCAAACATTTCATCAGTTGGCTTCTTTCCTGTGAAAACTTCCATTAACATGATCCCATAACTATAAATATCACATCTTCTTGATACCAGACCTTCTGATCCATACTCTGTATGCCAAAAGAGAAAGAAAACCAAGCAGAAGATGAAAGTTAATGAAGTATAGTCAAGAAATTCAAACCAAGATTGAGACAAAAATAGAAAGTAATGAATGATTTTCACCTGGTGCCATGTATCCGATTGTAGCCAGGGTCTGAGTTTGTGCAATGCTCTCTCCAGTTCCTAGAAGCTTTGCAATTCCGAAATCACTGACATGGGCTACCATATCTTCATCTAACAGCACATTGCTGGGCTTCAGATCACAGTGAACTACTGGTATGGAATAGCCATTGTGGAGATAGTCCAATGCTGAAGCCACATCGATCATAAGGTCTATCCTTTGCAAGAAATTGAGGAAACAGTACTCAGAATACAGCCAGTTTTCAAGGCTCCCGTTAGGCATGTACTCCAGAACAAGGGCTTTGAAGTCGGGTCCTGAGCAACTGCTGATGACTTTAGTCAGATTCCTGTGGCGAAGGTTGCGTAGAACTTCACATTCTGTATCAAAACTGGTAAATGCTTTTTCTAGCTGCAGATTGAAAACCTTCACGGCTATTAGTGCTCCACCAAGTACAGCTTTATAGACACAACCATATGCTCCCGTGCCAATTAAATTTTCTCCACTAAATCCACCTGTTGCTCGATGAAGTTCATGATACGATATTCTTCCATGTACCCAAGGGTCTATGGAATCTTTTTCAGTGACAATGCTGGTCCTCTTTCTAGATTTCAGTAGAATAAACAGTATCACTGAGATCAGAACCAGGAAAGAAATAGCAAGCGGGATCAACAGGGCAAGAAACAACTTTTTTGTGCTTTTTCTGGGAGAATTCACACTACATGCAGAGACTCTCATGAGAGGGGAACCACAAAGTGCTTCATTTGATATGAAGGATTCATATGAGAAGTTTGCAAAAGGACCTTTAGTTGGAATTGCACCTTTTAGTCTATTAAATGATGCATTGAAATATTCCAGATGAGAAAGTGCCTGCAGAGACTTTGGAATTTCACCAGACAGATTATTATGTGATAAGTCAAGAGATTCTAAGGCTAACATGTTGCCAAATGATTCAGGAATGGCTCCTTCGAACTTATTGAAGGCCAAAGAAAGCTCAATCATGTCTCCCATATCTGAAATTGTACTTGGGATGGTGCCTGAAATCTGATTCTTAGAAATGTTAAATAATGTTGCAGTCTTCAAACTTCCAATCTCTACAGGCAGAGAGCCAGATAAGAAGTTCGAGGACAAATCAAAATGCAATAGGTCAGTGAGGCTCCATAAGTTTGTAGGTATGCTAGCATTAAACTTATTATCATCCAGATAAATGTATCTGAGAGATTTGATGTCCCCTAAGCATACTGGCACTGAGCCGCAAAACTCATTAAAGCCCAGACTTAAAAATCCCAAATTCTTCAAATTGCAGATTCCACTTGGAATTGGTCCCTCCATATTGTTATCATAGAGATTTAGTGCTTGAAGCTTCGTTAGCCTTCCAATTGTGTTCGGAATAGAACCACTCAAGTCATTGCCCTGTAGAAACAAGAATGCCAAACCACTCGAATTAGTGATTTCATCAGGAACGGAGCCTCTGATTCCCGAATAAGCTGCATATACATAACCAAGAGAAGCAGAAAGGTTGCCAACAGAAACTGGAAGCGAACCGGTCAGAAGATTGTAACCTATCCACAGTTGTCTCAACTGTCCGCAATTTGTTAACGAATCAAAGAAGCTCAACTCTGAAGATGAAGGTTCAGGTGTTAGATTGTTTTGAATAACATTCAGATACTGCAACCTTCTTAGTTTGCCAAAAGAACGAGGAAATGGACCAGTAAATTCATTATAGCCAAGTCCTAGCCTGAAGAGTTTGGAAGCATTTGAGATAGAGTCAGGGATGACTCCACTGAAGTTATTAATCCCCAGATAAAGTTCTTCAAGATTGGGCAAGCCAATGCCTATATTTTCTGGAAGCCTACCAGAGAAGGAATTACCCAAAAGTGAAATGCCTCTAATATGAGAGATATTGAATAGAGATGATGGAATTTCACCGGTAAAGCTATTATTATCTAGTGCTACTCTATCAAGGTTGATAAGATCACCAATTTCCTGAGGGACCTCACCTACCAAAAGTGCAAATACAATTAGTAGGAAGTCAAACCTTGGATCATTTTCTCATTTTCTCCAATAAAAAGTGATAGTTGTAATAAACACAACTTTGATAGATCTTAACCAGTATAAAATGATCAAAACATACCTGTATAACTGTTGTCACTTAAAAAGAAATCTATCAACAAACTACAATTTCCAAGATCTTTCGGAAGGGTTCCTGTGAATTTGTTCCTCCCAAAATCTAAATACTGAAGAACAGGGAGGCTGGAGCACATTTCTGCTGGGAAGCTTCCAGAAATTTTGTTATTGTAAAAGTTAATAGTTCTTAAACTAGTGATGTTATAGGTAGATGATGGCAAGACACCACCAAGGCCAGAATTCTCCAGTCTCAACAGCTCAAGTGGAAGATTGCCAATCTCTAATGGAATTTCACCTGCAGGAGGATTTTAATTTCAATGGTGCTTTTTACAATCCAAATAAAACTCTTAAAAAGTTTCAAGAGTGAATAATACCTTCCAAGTTGTTGTTGCCTACATATAGGCCGGTTAATCTGGTCAAATTCCCAATCTCTCTTGGTATGCTTCCACTGAACTTATTATATGATAATGACATAACCTGAAGTTTTGAGCATCCCTTAAGGTCCTGTGGAATTTGTCCATCTAATTCATTCACAGATAGAGCAAGCAATTCAAGTTCAGACAGCTGTGAGCACATGTCCATGGGAAGATGACCAGATAGGCTGTTGTTAGTCAGGACAATACGTTGTAACGAGGAGATATTGAACAAACTTGGTGGTATAGGACCATTCAGCTGGTTCGTTCCCAAGCTTAACCACTGGAGCTTATTAAGATTGCCAATCTCCTTTGGAATACTTCCTTGTAGAACATTGAACCCCAATACTAGATTCTCCAGATTTGATACGTTAAAAAGTGATGATGGGATAGTACCCGAAAATCTATTATATGCAAGAAATAAGTGTTGAATTTTTGGTAAGAGAGCAAACCAGGATGGGATCTCTCCAGTAAAGTTATTGAAGTTGACATTCATGTAGTTCAATCTGTGTAGTCGAGCTAGCTCATTGGGCATTTTACCTTGGAACCAATTACTACTAATGTCAAGAGATAGAAGAAAAGACAGGTTTCCCAGTTCTTTGGGAATGCTTCCGACGAGACCCATGTTCGAAATGTTCAAGGCCGTTACTCTCTGATGTTGGGAGCTGCATGTGACTCCAAACCAGCTGCAAACTGAGTTATTCCTCGACCAGTTTGCCATGGCATATTGAGGGTCAAACTTAACTCGGGCCTTCAAAGCAAGAAGTGCAAACTGATCAGTTGTGAGATTTTCAGATACTACGAGACAAACCATGAAACAGAGCAAATTTTGAGCAGCAAAATGAAAGAGAGAGTTCCTCTTCATGGTTCTTTGTGGGAGACTGGGATCAGAGTTTCAGTTAGTTCTGGCTTCACAATGCGTGCTTAAAACTTAAAAGGAGCATCTTGACCATTTTAGTGTGATGTGGCACTCACTGACCATTGCTCTCCATCCTCAAACAGACAAACAAAAGACAATCAAATTGTGTAATTGCCAAGACTTTGCACATAAAAGACAATGAATCCCTTGAAATCTAGAATAGATTAGATTTGTTTATTTGGGTGCATCATCGACGTTTGAATATGACTGAAAGAATTCTTTAATTCAGAGAAAAATGGCCAAAAGTGTGCCATCTGATCTAGCATATATTAGGTTTAATTTGACCAAGAAAAGGAAATGAAAACCGGTGGTCTTCCATTGATTTTCCTTATCTTTAATGTTGAAGTAGAATTTCCGCACTTTGTTCTCATCTTTATCAGAATTTTCTGCTCAGTTCCCATGGGACCTGAAAACTAGAATCGGAGACTTGAGTAAAAAAAATTGGAACATTATGCCTTAAAATATTACTCCTTTTGCCCGGGATTGAACGCTCTAGTTTGACTTAATTTTAATATTACAAATATTATTTTTTTTAATAAAAATTTAACTAAATTAAAAAAAAAAAAAGAAATATTCAATTTTAGAAAATACAAAATGAAAAATGAATAATCAATTCCATACGGCGGAATTAGGTGCAGATAAAAGTATTTTGAGGACAACTGTGTGAATAATCAGAATGTCAAACTTTCAGTTAAAACAACAGATTTGCCAACCCATTTCAAAATACAGGGAAAGTACGAGGAAGATTACCAGAGGATTGAAGTCAATGACTTGAGAATACAAAATGTAGATTGGCAGACAATCTTGTGTTGGACTTCGAGCTGTGAAATTTGCTTAGAGTGAGAAGATCTGCAAAATTACTTGCTTGAAAAGATAACAAATATTGGCCTGTCTGTCCCTGCTAATCAAAATATTCACTCTGCATTATTGCAATCTTATCCTTAACGTGGTTCAGATCTATAAAAATCTCCATCACGTTCAGTACAAGAAGTTCTCAAAATTCACCAAAGAAAATAAATCTAATCTAAAAATGTTTTAAGAATAAAAAATTCAAACTTCAACTCTTATTTCTGCATTTCCTAGTGAAGACAACTCTTATCTTATCCAGTAAGGCTAGAGCATTTTCTGTGTTAATCCGCTTCCTAGCAGATTCTGCAGAAGATTTCAATACCAATTCCAAGAATCTTTCACTGAATCAGTGTTTGTTGGTATCCACGAAGGCTCGAAGTGACCGTTGTTAAGAAATTGCACTGCAAATCCGGAACTTGTGATACAAAATTAGAAGAATATACTAAGAAGAAATTTGTTATCGGAATTCACCCAAATCTAGGCTACATCTCCATGTAGATACACTCTGCAAAATCCACTAGACCTTCTGAAATTTTGGAATACAAAGACAATCTTCTCTCAAGATCATTTCGCTCTCTCTCTCTCTAAGATATTTTTGCTCGCCTACACAGGAGTTTTTGTCTAAAAAGAAAGATGTGGAAAAGACAAAAGAATCCTTTACAAAATATTTAGCTTCACCCGCCAACAGTCTCCCACTTGAAGATAAATATACCTGATGCACCAAGTAACTTTGCAATACTCTTCTTGATTTTTGTATTCACCACCATTATCAGACTTCAAATATTTAACTTCATAACCTGTTTCTTTTTCTACCATGGTCTTCCACATTTTAAACATCCCAAATGCTTTTAATTTTTCTTTGAGAGCATAGACCCAAGTCTTCTTTGTCGCATCATCAATGAATGTGACAAAATGTCTCTTGCCACCATAAGAAAGTTCCTATGCCGTTCCCCATACATTAGTGTGAACCAACTCTACCTTTTGACTTTTATTCTGTTGGCTATTCAATTGAAAACTAACTGCCTTTTGTTTTCTATAAATGTAACTCTCACAAAAATCTAACTCAACTTTTTGCAAACTTGGAAGCAGCTATCTTGAATGTAATTGCTTTACACCCTTTTCACCCAAGATGTCCCAAATGATAATGCCAAAGAGTAGATAAATTTCCGGTAACCACTGTAGTTGCAACCATATCGCTGATATTGTCTCCTTGAAGAAGATAAAGTGTACCTGTACGCTTTCCCTTTGCTACTACTCTTGCTCCTAAGGTTACCTTCCACTCTCTGCACCTAAAGGTTGTTACCAAACCTTCTTGGTCAAGTTTACTAGTTGAGATAAGATTTTTCTTCAATTTTGGTATATGCCTAGTTTCATGCAAAGCTAGATGTCCTCCACTTGAGATGTTCACAACATAGTTCCTTTTCCAACAATCGAACATGTGTGGCCGTTTCCGACAACTACTTGCCCAAAGTCTCCACTGACATAATCAACTAATAATTCTCTTTGCGAGGTGCAATGGAAAGAAGCAACAGAGTCAATAAACCACTTGTCTGTCATCAAGTCAAACCCTGTAGATAAACACAAATTTTCTAGCATGGCTTCATAACTGACCACATTAGCTCCTTGATTCTCATCCCGTTGCTTCCTTTTGTAGGCTGTGTTCGATTTTGTGACAAAACCAACACTCATCTTTTGCACCTGACCTCTTTCCCCTTGATTGTGATCTACCATGCCTGTTGAATTTTCCTCTGCTTTTACTTCTTCCATGGTTCTCCATAGCTAATGCCATAGAAGATGTAGATGCTGAAGAATTATCTCAACCCGAGACTTTCCTTCGCATCTCTTCATCCATGATGCTACTCACAGCATCATCCAAAGTCAAATCATCCTTCATGGTGCTTGAAATCTCTTGCATTGTGGTGTTGTAACTTTCTAGAAGAGAACATAGAAACAATAAAGCTTGAAGCTTCCTATCCAAATTTATGCTTGTGGATTCCAACTGACCCAGGACCTATGTAAAATTGTTAATATGCTCCCCCAAAAAACCTCTATCAGATAGCTTCATATTAACCAACTTCTTCAACAAAAAACCTGATTTTATATAGATGGCTTCTCATAAATATTCATAAGAATATCTATGGCTTCTTTTGTAGCTTTTACTTTTGCAATGTGGTAACCTATCTTTTCATTAACCCTAAACAAATTGTACCCAACGCCTTTCGATCAAGGATTTTCCATCCGGATTCAGCTGTTAGATCCGCTTCCGCGATCTTAGGTTTCCAACCCTCAAGTGGTAAATAAAGATCATTCTGATAAAGATAAACCTCAATTTGAAGTTTCCACCATCCGAAACCCTGCCCATCAAATCTAACTATTCTGATTTTATCTTTTGCCATACTGCTTGCTCTCAATCGAACTTCACCGAAAAACCCTCAATGTTCTCGATTAGCCAACCTATGGCTCTGATACCAGTTGTTAAGAAATTACACTGCAAATCTAGAACCTGGGATAGAAAATTAGAAGAATATACTAGAAAAAATTTGATATTGGAGTTCACCCAAACCTGATCTATGTCTTTGTGTAGAGGCACTCTACAAAATCCCGTAGACCCTCTGAAATTTTGGAATACAAAGAAGATCTTCTCTCAAGATTGTTTTTCTCCCTCTCTCTGTCTCAGATATGTTTGTCCGCCTACAGATTGGCTTTTGTCTAAAAGCAAAGATGTGGAAACGATAAAAGAACCCTTTACAAAATATTTGGCTTCATCCGTCAACAACCATCTCCAGTAAAATGCTTATCGCCTAGCTGGCTGCCAGTGCCTGTATATATTTCCATCAACGTGATAGTGTAACTATAAACATCACACCTTGTGAAACAAGTCCCTCCAGTCCATACTCTGAAAACAATCATAGTCACATATTGATGAGAAAAACAAATTAGATGCCAAGAATATGTTTATCCCACGAGAAATATTACTTCATATAAGTGTTGCGGAAATATTTCTAAATAAAGGAAAAGAACAAGGGAGAAAAGTGATTTATGTTGAAACTAGGAATGGAATCTGTTAAAACTAGGAAAGGAATGACAACGAAACTTTGATTAAAATTCCAGCATAATTTTATTCATCAAAGATGCTAAATTTAAATAAGTAAAGATAACAGAAAAAACCTTTTTTTGTACCACTCAAGAAGTGGGTTAAAATTGAATCCTATTTTTGTGCCACTCATGAAGTGGCTTAAAACTGAATGAAACAACTGAAAAACAAATAGGAAAAGCTGGAATCAATAATACCAATTGTCTAACACTCCTCGGCATTTTGATGACATACTGCAATCCTGTGCCTCAAACTTTCAAACCTTTCCTTTGTCAAGGACTTGGTGAAGATATCAGCCAGCTGATCTTCTGATAAACAATGAATAAGTAACACTCATTAGATTTTTTTAACTTCTCTAATAAGATGAAATTTGATTTTGATGTGCTTGGTGCAATTGTGAAACATTGGATTCTTTGAAATTGAAACTGCTGAGCTATTATCACACAAAATCTTTGTAGCTTCTAGTTGTTCACTCCCCAAGTCTTTCAACATCTTCCTTAGCCAAATAGCTTGGTTTACAGCAGATGCAGCAGCAATATATTCAGCTTCTGCTATTGATTGAACTATAGTTTCTTGTTTCCTTGAGCTCCAACTGAAGAAACATGTTCCTAAAGCAAACAAATAACTAGCAGTGCTTCTGGAATCATCAACACAACCACCCCAATCACGTCAGAGTAAACAACCAGCTCCATTATCTTCTCTATAAATTTTGGAAAGAAAATTCCAAGTATGCTAGTTCCTTTGATGTATCTCAACACCCTTTTAGCAATAATGGGATGTGTTTCTCGAGGTGAGTGCATGAATCTAGAGAGCAAACTTACAGCAAATAGAATATCAAGCCTACTTATTGTGAGATATAGAAGGCTGCCAATCAAACTCCTGTATATATTGTCATCCACTTTCTCAGAATCCTCATCTTTCCCTAACTTCACACCAGTAGAGATAGGAGTGTCAACAGGTTTGCAATCTTGCATTTTTAACTTGTTTAAAATATCAGAAATATATTTTTGTTGGCATATAAAAATGCCACCATTTGATTGTGTCACTTCCATGCCAAGGAAATATTTCATAATTCGAAAATCACTCATCTCAAAAACTTTCTCCATTTCAGCTTTGAATTTTTGGATTTGTTCAACTTTGCTTCCTATAACAAGCATATCATCAACATAAATGGAGACAACTAAGGACTCCCATCAATGACTTTCACATAGAGAGTAGCTTCACTTTGACTTCTATTGAAACCAAGTTGGATGAGATGGCTGTCCATCCTTTCATATCAAGCCCTGGAGCTTGTTTTACGCCATACAAGGCCTTTTTTAGGAAATAAACTTTATCCTCTTGACCAGAAATTAAGTAACCATCAGGTTGCTCTACATAAATCTCCTCAGCAAGTAAGCCATTTAGGAATGCCGACTTGACATCAAGCTGATGAATTTGCCAAGAATTGTTAGCAGCAAATGCAAGAAGAAACTTAATTGTGTCATATCTTGCCACCAGAGCAAAGTCTAATAATCCACACCATATTGTTACCCGTAGCCTTTCACCACCAATCTGGCTTTGTGTTTGCATATTGGACCATTAGGATTGAGCTTTGTTTTAAAAATCCATTTTACACCAGTCACCATGCGAGTTGTAGGTCTATCAACAAGCAGCCATGTTCTGTTCTTGTTGATCATGTCTAGCTCAGCTTGCATAGCTCTCTTCCGTTCTTGAGAATCTTGTGCATCAGCAAACCTTGTTGGTTTTGAGATAACCAGGCTACACCTTTGGTAAATATCTTGCACAAATTTGGTGCCTCTTATTGGAATATCAACTACAAGTTCATCTTCAGAAAGTTCAAATTGTTCCTTTGGAAAGAAATCAGAATAATGATTTTTCCAATCCCAAACTACTGCTTCATCAAACTTCACTCCTCTACTTAAAATTATTTTTTCTTTTTTTAAATAGAAAATCAGGTAGCCTTGGGAAGAAGAAGCATAGCCTATGAAAATTCATTTATGAGCTTTGTTGTCGAGGATACTTTGCTTGGATTCTAGCACTTGATAAAACAGATACACCCAAAGATTTTTGGATGGTATACTAATGGTTTTCAATCGTACCAAACTTCATATGGAGTTTTGTTTTGTAAGGCCTTCGTAGGGAGTCTGCTCAACAAATAGACAAAGGTATTGATAGCCTCTACCCAAAATTGATTAGGCATCTGTTTTTCAATCAAAAGACACCTAGCCATCTCCATGATAATCCTGTTCTTCCTCTTTGACACACCGTTTTGTTGTGGTGTGTATGGTAAGGTAAGCTAATGATCAATGCCTGCATTCTTACAAAACTCAACAAACAAACTAGAAGTATACTCTCCACCATTGTCAGATCTTAAAGATTTAATTTTGAGATTACTTTGATTCTCAACTAAAGCCTTAAATTGTTTAAAAACTTCAAAATTTCATTTCTGAGTTTGATGAACCAAACCCAACACATTCTTGTGTAATCATCAATAAAGAGCATAAAGTACATGTTACCACTCAAAGATTTCGATTTTACTAGGCTGCAAACATCAGTGTGGATAAGTTGAAGCTTCTAGCTGACTCTCCATGCTTGATCTGTTTGAAATGGCAGTTTTGTTTGCTTACCCAACTGACAAGTATCGCAAATTTGAGCATCACAAGAGAAGTCAGGCAAATTTTCCACCAATTCCTTCTTATTCAATTCTAAAATGCTTCTAAGATTGCAATGACCAAGCCTTTTGTGCCACGGATTTGAAACTGATTGTTGACTACAGGTATAGACTTGCTCAGTTGTTTTTTTCCAATCTACTACAAAGACCCTATTGTTCATCTTAACAACAAATAATTCTCCACCATAGAGATCAAAGATGATGCACTTGAGATCCTTAAAATGTAGCAAATAATTCTTCTCAAGCATTAGCTAATACCATGTATGTCCAGAACATCTGAAATAATTTTGAAACCTGAACTTGTAGAGACAGCCACTGAACCTCTCCCTTCCACATCCAAATATTCTCCATTTGCCACTTTTACTTTTGACTTGTAGATATCATCAAGAATTCTAAACATAGCAGCATCATTGCACAGGTGATGTTGTCAATAAGCCAGGCATCAACAGTGCCAATCATTAAGAAACATGAGACCGCAAAGGGATGCTCCTCCTAAGCATCTTCAGCTTCAGCAAATTGTGCTTGTGGAGGTTTGAGAGCTTTGTTTTTGGACTTGCGAAAGCTTGATATATGCCCTGTTTGCTTACAACTTCCGCAAGCAGCATTAACCCTCCACCACAGCTTGAAGAGCACTCATTAGTTCACCTAATGAGATTTGGTTGAGGTCTTTGGATTCTTCAAGAGCTAAGATCTAGGATTTAAATCTCTCCAGAAGAGTTACAAGAATCTTTTCAATCACCCTTTTGTTTGCAAAATCCTCACCAAAAAATCTTATGTTATTAACAACCGATGATAATAGATCAACATACTTACTAATAGTGTCATTCTCCTGCACATACATAGCCTCAAACTCCCTATTAGGTTCATGATTTGCATTTGGCGTGTTCGATCGCTGCCTTCATATTCTTCTTTCAACCTATCCCAATTTCCTTTGATGTTTTATAAAACACGTTCTCCACAACAGCATTTTGAAGAAGTGACTTGGCTATGGATATTTTTGCTTTCTCTTCATTAGGGTTTGCTGGCAAGGCAGGTACCTCCTTATATTCGATGATAATTTCAAAAAGATCATAAGCTTCTAAGAAAGATTGCATCTTCACAAACTAAGAATGATAATTTTGGCCAATGAGAATGACAGGTGGGTTTAAAGTTTGGCTACTGGATGCCATTTGTTTGAGTTTTGTTGCAGTCCTGGTCCTAAAAAGATCAACCGTGGCTCTAATACCACTGTTGAAACTAGGAAAGGAATGACAACAGAACTTTGATTAAAATTCCAGCATAATTTTATTTATCAAAGATGCTAAATTTAAATAAGAAAAGATAATAGAAAAAACCTATTTTTGTGCCACTCAAGGAGTAGGTTAGAACTGAATCCTATTTTTGTGCCACTCATGGAGTAGATTAAAACTGAATGAAATAACTGAAAAACAAATAGGAAAAGTTGGAATCAATAATGCCAATTGTCTAACAATTTATACACAAACTCCAAGCACTTTTAATATTTAGACAAGAAGCTTTCAAAGCACTAACTTGTACTTGGACATGATCTCACTCAATTTTGCATGGCTACTTCATTCACACTTTGCTTTCTCTTATACTTCACTCGGACGGCTGCCTACTACCCCTATTTATAGTGTACCGAGGTCTGTTAGTTCCAGCTTGAAATCCCTATATTAAGACAAATGCCTTCTACTTCACTCACACGGCTGCCTACTACAACTATTATTTAGACACATGCTATCTTCTAGAGATTTCCTGCCCAGTCATTTGTCTTGAGAAGTATGTTGTGCTTCTTATACACATCTGAACACCTTGAAGTGACTTATTGTAGGCTTCATTCTCCAAAGCTTCATAAATGGTGAGATGAATCCAAGCTTCACTTGTGGCAGCCTAATGATAACATGTGTAGTGGTCTTCATACACCCAGCCTAAAATTGAAGGGTAACATTCTTGGCATACAATATGTTTCGTTGGCATGTCTCTATTAGATGCCTATTCTTTCTAACAGCTACTACATTTTGTTGTGGAGTACTTGGACAAGTCAACTGTATGTTGTCAGAGGAATCATGAGAACTCATGTCATGAGTATTCTCCCCATTATCGGTACGTAGGAACTTCATCTTTCCTCAAACTTCTTTTTCAACCTTGTCCTTGAATTGTTTGAATCTATCTAATGTCTCTAATTTTTCCTTCTTGAGGAATACCTAGAATAATCATCGATGAATGTTACCATGTTCTTTGTTGTGCCAATGACTGCTTGTTTAACTGGTCAGTACATCTGAGTGAATTAGATCCAGCGGTTGTCGAGCCTAGAATTTCGATGCTTCCTATGGTATCTGTTGTGCCTTTATATACTAACATCTTGCACAAATAACTCCTTCTTGAACTTCAAGGTTTGAAAACCTTTCACCATTAACTTCATCATCATCATTTTTACCCTCTTGTAGCTGATATGTCCCAGTTTTGCATAACAGAGGTCTATAGCTTCACTCTTTCTGATGTTGTCTCTACAGTTATCACATAGACAAACTCTTACTTCTCACGTTGAAGAATTGAAGTGCTATTATCTTCATATCCTTATGAACCTTCATGTTTAGGTCAAATGTCATATAGTTTCCCGAGACTGTTAAGTGTGATATCGATTACAAGTTTTTCTTGAGACCATCGACGCTTATCACATTTTGCAATATTACTCTTGGGCGAGTTAGCTTCACCGACATACCTGGTTGGGAACTTGGTATTATCTTTTGTGACCACCACTCGGCCACCTCTATATTCTATCCTGAGTACTAGCCTTTCTTCATCTTCTGTCATGAATTTCCAAGATCAGAAGGATTGTTACTGGGTAAGAACCACATTAAAAAAAAATCTAAAGCTGGCGTGCTTTGGTGATCAATGTTGGCGGATGAAGCCAAATATTTTGTCAAGGATTCTTTTTATCTTTTCACATCTTTGTTTTCGGGAAAAAAGCCCCTCTATAGGTGGGCAGAAAATATCCGAGACAGATAGAGAGAGGGAAAAAAATGATCTTGAGAGAAGATTAAGTTCCAATTTGAGAGACGTAGCCCAGGTTAGGTGAACTCCGATAACAAATCTCTTCTGCTATATTCTTCTAATTTTTCTATCCCAGGTTCTAAGTGCAGTGTCTTAACAATTGGTATCAAAGCCTTAGGTTGGCTAATCGAGAACATCGAGGGTTCTTCATTGAAGTTCGATCGAAAGCAAATGGTATGGAAGAAGATAAAATCAAAATCGATAAATTCAATGGGCAAGATTTCGGATGGTAGAAACTTCAAATTGAGGATTACCTTTATCAAAAAGATCTCTATTTACCACTTGAGGGTTTTAAACCTAAGATCGCAGACGCAGATCCAACAGCGGAATCCAAATGGAAAATCCTTGATCGAAAAGCATCGAGTGCGATTCGTTTAAGGTTAACGAAAAAGACAGATAACCACATCGCAAAAGCAAAAACTGCAAAAGAAGCCATGGATATTCTTACGATATTTATGAGAAGTCATCTACATCAAATCAGGTATTTTTGTTGAAGAAGTTGGTTGATATGAAACTATCAAACAGATGTTCTGTGGCAGAGCATATTAAAAATTTTTAGCAAGTCACGGGTCAGTTGGAATCTGCAGGCATAAAATTGGACAGAAAGCCTCAAGCTTTACTATTTTTATGTTCTCTTCTAGAAAGTTACAACATCGCAGTCCAAGGTATTTCCAGCATCATGAACGATGCTTTGACATTGGATGATGCTGTGAGTCGTATCATGATGAAGAGACACCAAGGAAAGTCTCTAATGGAGACAATTTTTCAACATCTACATCTTCTTAGGCACTAGCTGTGGAGAACCATGGAAGAAGTAAAAGCCGAGGAAAAATCAGCAGGTGTGGTAGATCACAATCAAGGGGAAAGAGGCCGGGTGCAAAAATGAGTGTTGGTTTTGTCACAAAATTGAACACCGAAGGTTTCAATGTGAAGCCTACAAAAGGAAGCAACAGGATGAGAATCAAGGAGCTAATGTGGTCAGTGATGAACCCTTGCTAGAAAATTTATGTTTATCTGCAGGGTTTGACTTGATGACAAACAAGTGGTTAATTAACTCTGGTGCTTCTTTCCATTACACCTCGCAGAGAGAATTATTGTCGATTGTGTCAGTGGAGAATTTGGGCAAGTGGTGGTAGGAAACGGACACACGTGTCCGAATGTTGGAAAATGAACTGTGACTGTGAACATCTCAAGTGGAGGACGTCTAGCTTTGCGTGAAACTAGGCATATACTAGAATTGAAGAAAAATCTTATCTCAACTAGTAAACTTGACCAAGAAGGTTTGGTAACAACCTTTGTTTGCGGAGAGTGAAAGATAACCTCAGGAGCAAGAGTAGTAGCAAAGGGAAAGCGTACAGGTACATTTTAAATTCTTCAAGGAGACAATATCAACGATATGGTTGCAACTACGGTGGCTATAGGAAATTTATCTACTCTTTGACATTATCGTTTGGGGCATCTTGGTGAAAAGGGTGTAAAGCAGTTACATTCAAGAAAGCTGCTTCTAGTTTTGCAAAAGGCTGAGTTAGATTTTTGTGAGAGTTGCATTTATGGAAAACAAAAGGCAGTTAGTTTTAAATTGAATGAGTGACAGAATAAAAGTCAAAAGCTAGAGTTGGTTCACACTGATGTATAGGGACCGACAAAGGAACTCTCTTATGGTGGTAAGAGATATTTTGTCACATTCATTAATGATGCGACAAGGAAGACTTGGGTCTATGCTCTCAAAGAAAAATCAGAAGTATTTGGGATGTTTAACATGTGGAAGACCATGGTAGAAAAAGAAACAGGTATCAAGTTAAATATCTAAAGTCTGATAATGGTGATGAATACACAAGTAAGGAATTTGCAGAATACTTGTGCCAGGAAGGCATACTTGGTTTGAAGATTGTTCCTAGAACTCCTCAAGAGAACGACTTTGCTGAGAGAATGAACAAGACCATTCTAGAATGTGCAAGATGCATAAGTTTACATGTGCGTCTCCTGCTACACTTATAGGCTGCTGCAGTTGATGAAGCTGTTTACCTTATCAACAAAAGTCCACATCTAGTGCATTGGATGGAAAAATATCACCACAGAAATGGTGAAGTAAAAGGGCTAATTATTCCTATCTAAAAGGTTTTAGTTGTATTGCATATGCTTTGATTGACAGGGAGGATAGGAAGAAGCTTTGATGCTAAGTCCCAAAAGTGTATTTTTCGGATATGGTGGAGATGAGTATGGCTATAGGCTTTAGGATTGCGAGAATAACAAAGTCATTTGCAATTGGAATGTGGTATTCCATGAAGAAAAGATGTACGAGAATCGTCAGACAGAGCATGAAAAAGCAAAGAATTAGAATATGTTGAGTTCGATGCAATACCTGTGAAGATGATTCTAGAAAATAAAAGTGCATCTGAAGAAGAGGTTCAAGATGAACCTAATACCAGTGAGGGGTCAATTCAAGAGGAACATAACAATTCAAAGCATACTAACAACTTTGAAATACCTGTCTTGAAGAGATCTACACATGTGAGAAAACCAAAAATAATTTTTGATCCATCAAATATTATTTTGAGTCATGTCTTGTATACATATTCGGGAGAACCAGAGACTTATGATGAGGATGAGGCAAAGAAAGATACACCTCACATGCAGTGGGAGCATACAATGAAAGACGAGATGAACTCGTTACTTCAAAACAAAACTTGGGAGTTGACCAAGTTGCCAGCAGATAAAAAGAATTTATTAAACAAATGGGTGTTCAGGATTATGAATGAAGTTGATGGTAATATTAGATATAAGGTGAGACTTGTAGTTAAAGGCTTTTCTCAAAAAGAAGGGATTGACTACTCTGAGATATTTGCACCAGTGGTGAAGATGACATTCCATCTCGAACAGTTAGAAGTTAAAATGGCATTTCTACATGGTGACTTGGATAAAAAATTATACATGGCACAACCTAAAGGTTTTGAAGTCAAAGGTAAGGAGCACTTGGTATGTTGCTTGAAGAAAAGCTTGTATGGTTTGAAACAAGCTCCACGACAATTGTAAATAAAGTTTGATGGTTTCATGGAAGAAAAAGGATTTGCACACTCTGAGTCTGATCATTGTGTTTATTTCTGCAAGTATAGCGATGGTGACATTGTGTATCTCTCTTTATATGTGGATGACATGCTGGTGGCTAGTTCTAATATGAAGAGAATCACAGAAGTGAAAAAAATGTTAGCATCACAGTTTGCTATGAAAGACTTGGGAAAGGCCAAGAATATCTTAGTCATGAAAATCATTAGCGACAGAAAAAATAAGAACTTATGGTTGTTGCAAGAAGACTATGTGAACGCAAAACCAGTTACGACTCCTCTAGTGATTCACTTCAAACTTTCTAGGGATATGTGTTCCATAACTCAAGCTTTGAAAGATGAGATGGCAATAGTTCCATACACATCAGCAGTGGGAAGCTTGATATATGACATGGTGAGCACGAGACCAGATATTGTACAAGGAGTGGGAGTAGTGAGTCAAAATTTGCAGAACCTAGGCAAAGAGCATTAGAATGCAATAAAATGGATATTGAGATATCAGGTACAACAAATTACTCTCTTTGTTATGGTAATACATCTCCAAAATAACAAGGCTATGTAGATGCAGATCACTCAGGTGATCTAGATAGTTTTAAGAGTACCACTGTATATGTCTTTACAGTTGCAGGTATAGTAGTGAGTTGGATATCTCAATTACAGAAAGTGGTGGCTCTATCAACGACAGAAGCAAAGTATGTGACGATCACAAAAGCCTCTAAGGAAATCATGTGGTTACAAGAGTACATGGAGGAGCTACATCGAAAGCAGCCAATGAGTACACTATGGAGTGATAGTCAAAGTGCAGTGCACTTAGCTAAGAATGCAGCTTATCACTCAAGGACGATACATATCAAGAAGTGTTAAAGGATTATGAGTTGAAGTTAAAAAGATTGATGGCTCAAAGAATCTTGCTGGCATGTTGACTAAGGTAGTAGACAAAGAAAAACATATTTTCTGTACTACCACCATTGGAGTTACTCCATGAGAAGTATTGCGAAGGCACAAGTAAAGAAGATTGCTATAAAGTTACTTGGTGCATTGGGTATATTTATCTTCAAGTGGGAGATTGTTGGCGGATGAAACCAAATATTTTGTAAAGGGTTCTTTGGTCTTTTCACATCTTTGTTTTTAGACAAAAGTCCCTCTGTAGGTGGGTAGAAAATATCTGAGACAAATAGAGAGAGGGACAAAACAGATCTTGCGAGAAGATCGTTTTCTGTACTCCAATTTTTCAGAAAGTCTAGTGGATTTTGGTGAGTGACTCTGCACGGAGACTTAGCCCAGGTCGGGTGAACTCCGATAACAAATCTCTTTTGCTATATTCTTCTAATTTCTCTATCCTAGGTTCTGGATTTGCAGTGCATTTTCTTAACAACCAGCACTGCAGGTGACTCCCATCCAGTTGCAAACTGATAAACTTCATGACCAGTTGTTAGCTAAGTAGTTTCTGGGGTCCAGTCCATTTATCATTCTAAGAGAAAGAAGAGCAGATGAATCGGTGCTGATGTTAGCAATGTCTCTAACAAGACACATAAAAAGTATTCATAAATTGATCTGTACACATACACGGTATTATGGAAAAAGGAAGGATGAGGTTGCCGTAATCCAGCTATCAGGAAGAAAAGCATTTTGTTTTGAAGCACGGACTACGCAGAAACTATTCACACCAGTCATGTCATTTTCTTGTTAAAGAACGTAGGAGCCACGAAGTTCAAGAAATTGATGACTAATTAACTGAAAATGCTCAAAAAGAATTGGGAAATTCTTCATATTAAGATAACGATTTGATCAAATTCCTTATGCTAAAACGTAACTAGGAGAAGCCCATTTTTATCCTTACTCCTCTGTCAGTTTTTGATAATCCCTTAAATCCTATAATGTCAACCACATATTGTTACTGTAAATTACGCACTCTGACACGGCAATCAAGAAGAAAACGTACCCCTTGGTGTATCCTCCATGATCTGAACACGTACTGGACGTAGACGCTGCCCTATGTTGCTGGTGCGGAAACGGGGGGCTGGAAATTGAGCGTAATCTCAAGAAAGATGGATTCCTTCTGATTCTAATTCTAATACCTGGCCAGGTAATACACATCAACTTAAAATAAACATCCGGACAGGGGGAGAAATTATCATCATCTATTTAATTTTCAGACGTTGATGATTAAACTGAAGTAACTAAAAATAAGATCCTTTTCAATTGATTAGAGTCGAGGAAGTATCAGGAGAATAGGTTTATTTGGCTATTATCCCAACAGTTTTTTGAAAATCTTGCTCCCACATAATCCCACAAATGAGAAAATTTTTAGTCAAAGTCATCACATATGGAGGAGAAATAGAATCACTTCCGTATTATTAGGAAAGAGAAAAGCTGGTAGTCACAGTGGCCTCCTCTATGATTTAAAGTTTAATTTCTACGGGCATACACTTTGGTCTAGGACTTCGACTGGCATACACTGATTATTAGTATTAATGTCTCCTCCATAGATCCATAGACCCTAGTCAACTTGTGCACATCTGGTAATGTAATCACAAGTCACAAAAGTAGTCAACTTGTGCACATCTGGTAATGTAATCACAAGTCACAAAAGTAGTCAACCTATTAGTTTCAATTGTAAGGATACAGGGTTTTTCTTTTAGAATGTCTCCCAACCATACAACAAATGTTGAACCTAGCATTAGCAAAGTTTGCCATTAGTCCTGTACGGAAGCGAAAAACTGATCTCTAATCTTCTTTATCGATACTGCAACATCTTTCAGACTCATCCTCTCAATCTCATTTGGATATTCTGTACAGCAACTCAATGCCAGTGCCAAGATTTTCGAAATGCAGTCAATCTTGTATTCAGCCTGAATGTCTTCTTGGTCTCGCTCTAGCAGATTAGCATCTATAACCCGGATTATTATTGCTTCATGATGCAGTGAATCTTCAATACAACTCTTCAGGCTCAGATCACCATGAAACATTTCATCATTGGGCTTCATTCTTGAAAATGTCTCCATCAGAACTATTCCAAAACTGACATCAGTCCTGGTTGATACTAATCCCTCCAGTCCATACTCTCTAACAAAAATAACTAAATCCCATCAAATCCCTTTGAAGGAAGGAAAGAAAATTGGAGTTTTTAAGGACAGAAAACAGGAATTATAAGCTTAATTAATAAACCTGGTGCAATATATCCCAGTGTGGCAAGAGTTCTGGTATAGACAGCACTTTGTCCTTCACTGATCATCTTTGCAACACCAAAATTGCTAACATGGCCAACCATATCTTCATCAAGTAGGATGCTACTAGGCTTCAAATCACAGTGAACCACCTGTATCGTGTAACCATGATGGAGATATTCCAATGCACAAGCAACATCCACCATAAGGTCTAATCTCTGCACGAGATTCAAGAAATGGTTGTGGAAGTACAGCCACCTTTCAAGACTCCCATTGGACATGTACTGAAGGACTAAAGTTTTGAAGTCATGATTAGAGCAATTACCAATCACTTTGGTGAGATTTCTATGCCTACGGTTGCCCAACAATTCACATTCTGTTTCGAAACTCCTGAAGGCATCTTCAACCTGTTAATTGAACAACTTAACTGCCAAACGTGTCCCTTCTCTTAGAATGGCTTTATAAACTGAACCAAAACTCCCACTGCCAAGCAAATTGCTCTCACTATGTGCTCCGGTTGCTTGCAAAAGTTCAAAATAGGAAAATCTTCCACATCTTTCAACTGACAACAAGTCTGTACCTTTGGGATCATTTTGTTTCTTCCTACCTCCTAGCACTAATAGAACTGCAATTGCCAAGGCAATCAATGCTGCAATAATGCCAAGTACAATAAACAAAACTCGCAGTACTTTTGATTTGCTCGAGTTTTGTCTTGGAACACCATGCCATGGTGGCACATTAAACCTTGAGGCACCACAGAGTGCTTCATTGAACAAGAATGATTGGCTAGCAAGATTTCTAAAAGGACCTTCCTGAGGAATTTCTCCACTTAAACTACTAAACGAAACATTGAAGTACCTAAGAGATTGAAGTGCCTCCATGGACTTGGGGATGGAACCTAAGAGATTATTGTGTGACAGGTCCAAGATTGTCAAGCTTAACATGTTACCAAATGATACTGGAAGAGATCCTCCCAAACTATTGTTTGCTAAAGAGAGATTCTTCAAGTTCTGCAACTCCCCAGTGGTTTTAGGAACAATACCTGACAATTGATTGGATGAGAGATCTATACTTGTGCAGCTTTGAGATTGCCAATCTCTGAACGTAGGGAGCCACCAATTGAGTTTAAAGGTTGAGTACATTCAGTTCTTTGAGTCTCCACAGGCTAGTTGGTATGGCAGTCAATCTGTTATAATGAAGATAAATCTCTCTTAGAGACAAAACGTTTCCTAAGCACTCTAGAATGGGACCTGAAATTTCATTTCTGTTCAGATCTGAGTCCCAAATAGTGTAATTCACAGAACACATTCGGGAAAATTTCTCGTATCTTGTTGGATTCAAAGGCTACTCTGTGAAGAAATTGCAGATTTCGGATTCTTCTTGGGACTGATCCAATCAGTTCATTCTGGGATAAATCTAGCAAAAGTAAACTGCTTAAATTGAGAATCTCATAGGGAATCCTGCCCTTAAGTTTACCTCTAGCAGCATAAATGTTCTCAAGAGAAGTGGAAAGGTTACCAATAGAAGCAGGAAGAAATCCATTTAGAGGATTATCATTCACAATGAGATACCTTGAAGAAATGCAATTAGATAAGGAAGGAATAAAACTCAATTCAGGAGTAGAAAGGTCACCTGATAGTCTGTTTCTTGCAATGTTCAGAAAACTAATTTTCCTCAGATGCCCAATAGAGCTGGGAACTACTCCTGAGAACTCGTTATAACGAAGGCTGAGAATAGTGAGCTTGGAGGCATTTGAGATGGAGCTAGGTATAACTCCACTAAGATCATTCAGGTTTAGCTTCAGTTCTTCAAGATTGTTTAGCTTATAACCCATACTTGACGGGCGACTTCCAGAAAGATTATTTAATGTAACTCCTATCTCTTTTATCGTTGAGATGTTAAAGATTTCTGCAGGAATTGAACCCTTAACCAATTATCTCCTAACCTAAGTTCCTCCAAATTGAGAAGCTTTCCAATCTCTTTTGGTATTTCAACTGCCAAGTCATAGGAATAATTGGATATTGTAAACAATTATGAAGAATAACAAGAAACTCATGATGCTGCCATTAAATTAATATCATACATCTCAAGTTGCTCCCAACAATATGAAGTTCCCAACTTCTCTTGGAATTTCACCTATCAAACAATAAAAACTAGTATTAGAATGTAGAAAACTGAAGCTGCTACTCTGTTGTTTCTAGATTTTTCTTGAGTGAAAATAACTATTTTTCAGAAAGGGAAACCTGTCAGATTGTTGTCACCGAGATAAAAGTTCTCGAGCTTCCTCGGATTTGAAATCTCCCTTGGTATGTAACCAGAAAAATTATTGAAGGACAAGGACAGAATTCTTAGTTCTCAAGATTCAAACAAGTGTGCCGGTAGTTATCCTTTTATGCTATTCCAAGACAGTTGAAGTTGTTTGAGTCCTTTAGCACGATGGCATAAATCAACAGGAAGACTTCCTGATAAGCTGTTACTAGAAAACCCAACTGCTTCCAGGCTTGAAACGTTAAAGACTGCGAAGGGAATCGCCCCTGTAAACTGATTCCCTTGCATGTTCAGATAGCTGAGGCTAAGGAGAAATCCCTTTTGTTCCGGGATCCTCCCTTGCAAAGAATTGTCCTGAAGATTCACATACTCAACCTTTGACAGATTTGAAATGAACACAGGGAGAAACCCAGATAAACTGTTATTACCCGTAGACAGGTACTGACGTTCAGTTAGTAAACCAATCCAAGATGGAAATTCTCCGGTGAGGTTGTTGTAACTCAACCTAAGATATCTCAATCGGAGTAAACCAGCCAATTCTTGAGGAAGTTTGCCATGGTAGTTTCTTTCCATGTGGAGAGAAACAAGAAAAGAGAGGTTCCCTAGATGTGGAGAAATCCTGCCCATTAGACCCATTCGTGAAATATTCAGAGCAGTCACTCTATCGTGGCGAGAGCTGCAAGGGACACCAACCCATTCACAAACAGAGGATGCAGAGGACCAATTCCTTGCCAAGATTCGATCAGGGTGAGAGGAAATATATGATTTTAAGGCAAGAAGAGCAGCTTGATTATTTGTAATATTACTGGCAGCCATGCGTGGCTTTGCCATCAAGCAGACTAGCAAATAAGCTGCAAGCACAAAAATGTTATTAGTTCTGGCTATTGTTGTACTTAGTAATCACAAAGCCATACAGGTGGAGAATGTCTCAATTATTGGCTTCCATCCAAGATTTAACGACGAAATAAGGAAATACTCACTCTAAAAGATAAATTGCTAGTTCATAATTAAGCGACTCTATTTACATAATCATTTGCAACTGAATGTTCAGTTTTTTATGTTAAAAGGAATACATTCAACCGTCTCGGGACATATATCATCTGGTAAAAAATAGAAAAAAGAATTTGTTGACTAGTGTATACATTTCCATTGTTGATAGGAGGAAAGGTATAGATATATGTGTGTCTATACACTTCCATTGTTTATGAGCCTGTTTATTTTGGCTTTAAAAAATGGTACTTATTTTTTAAAAATAAGCACTTTTTCTAATATTTTCTTTTATTTAAGTGTTTACTTGGAACAAAATAATTATTTTTTTTAAGTCAAAACAAACGGATTCGATAAGAGTGAAGACATATTATATATATATCTATATATTTCCATATATAGATCTCATTATATGTTCATTTATCAATCTGATAATAAATAAGAATTTGTCAATCTGACAATTCACATCACAAAGTTAATATAAATACAACTTTATATCAAATTTTCAAATAAGTCGTCTCTTTACTCTCTCTCTAAACTTTTTCCCGCTCTCCCTTCTCTTGAACTTGACTTGTGCTTCTAAGGAGGAACGGTGAGCTTTCCCCATTCCTTTCTCTTTGTGCTGCAGAGGTATCGAAGCCGGTGGAGTTGGAGATCCAGGTGAAGCCGCAACATCGTTAGCCCTTGATTGGATTGGTGCATGCTCGAACTTATTGCAAACTTATACATTAGGTCTTTTACAAAATCAGTATCTTCTCTCGCCCAATCTAAAATAAAATTAGCATCTTGTTCTTAGATATGATTGAGTGCACATTCCACATATTCCCATGAAACGGAAGGGTCAAACATGGGGCCACTCGGAAGAAAAGAAAACATAATCCCAAATAAATAAGATTGAAAATTGAAAATTTAAGATGGTATTATCTGAACAGATATCTGCTCAAAAGAACCCGCGAACAGAATCATGTGCAAGAGGTCAAGCCATGTGCATATCTGAAAATGCCACCCTGAATTAATTTGTGGTGAAGAGGGACCTGATCATGGGGTGTATCAGTGACAAAAGTCATCTGTTGTCAAATGTCTGCTGCATTACGTGCAATGCTAGCGTTTGTCAAACCTGCTTTTGTCAAATTTCAGACAGTACTCCAACTTCATATTGCCATAATAGGTAACATATGATGTGACTAAAGGGATGTTCACTTTCCATAAATATTTTTGGTGTCATTCTTCTGTTCTGGCTTTCTACAGCTTACAGGTGTAGCACTTTTTCACTCTGAATATTTCGATATCCCTCCTACTTCTTGACCCCGTCTGAAAAGGAAATTTTCTAAATGGGTATCCCATTCGTCAAACCAAGTTGTCTTGACTTCCTTTGTCTTCAGTTTGAAGATGAAAGGCCATGGAGAAGACATCACGTTTCTACCTTGAATTGAATCCATGCCTCTCGGACGCAACTAGGGGTGTAAACGAGCCGAGCCGAGCTTGAATCTAATAGGCTCGAGCTCGGCTCGTTTATATTCTGGCAGGCTC
>JAOXNR010000030.1:7655067-7692075 GCA_028571225.1 Parsonsia alboflavescens
GCCGAGCTCGAGTCGAGCCCGAGCCCGTTTAAGACGAGCCGAATTCGAGCTTTCATCGAGCCGAGCCCGAACCATTCCCGAATAGTCTCATCTCATTTACACCCCTAGACGCAACTACTTTGTCACTCAGATCGGGTTTTTTTTTCTCCCTTTCCTTTGAAAAGATCAAATTGAAAGTTGAAACTTTTTGCTTGCAGGGTAAATAATATTCATAGAAATTCTTTTTCGCTAGAGTGATGCAATTTGATTCTTGAATACTTTTTCGAATTAAGTCGATAATTACTTTACTAAATTAAAATTGGCAAATTCGATACTCAGCTTTTCTATCCCTTTGAATGATACATGTTAATGTGGTCAAATGGTGGTTGACTAAATTTTTTTTATGATTTTTTTAAAAAATAGAGTTACTAGAATCAAGCTATCCAATCTGATTTATTCAAGGATCAGGTGGCAAAGACAAAAAGACGTGGCAAAATCTGAGGGCAAGTATGTTTTGAATGGGCCTAGTTTCCGGTTGTTCTTGTGGGCTTGTTCTTGAAACCTAGCTATAAAATTTCAGCTCACTGGTCCAAACCAATGGTCCTTTCTTAGGCGGTCAGTGATAACCGAGTCTCAGTTGGGCCTACCCAAGCGGGCTATCCCCTTCCATAACGGCTAAATGAATTTCAAACAAATTTCCCTCGTAAGTACTCCCAAACTCTTGGCAACCCTTCATCGAATTCCCACTTTAAAACCGCTGAGAGTTTCATTAAAAGGGCAATTTTATATGCATTCTTGATAACCGAACGGAAAGAACTTAATTCGGTTTGATTTCGCAAATAATTTCCCTTGAGAGAGTAATCCGAATCTGAGCACCGTCATTCACTTTCTTTAATTTCTGACAATTTTTCCTTGATGCTTCTGCAAATTTGATGTGTTGAGTTTGCTTAGTTTTTAAACTGATTCTCAATAACATATCAGAAGGATAATGCAATAAGTACATGAAGATGGTATTTTTCTCTTCATATTCTCATTAGCATATTTGCACTTGCTCTAATTTATGTCAGTTTCTTTAAGATATATCTTCTTGCATTCTTGCATTTCTACATCTGCCAAGAAAGTTCATGTTGTGTAATTGAATTATGGAATGTCTGGTTTTCTATATATTCTCGTCCCTATTTTCGTCTTCACAATCCTTTTGCTTTTAAAACGTCTGATTTTCGTGAGATTGTGGTAGTAATGATTATCCCTTTTAAGATGATGTAAGTAAATGCTAAAACATCTGTACATTGTTTGTTGGGAGTGTGAATTCATAGTTTTCTAAGAGTACTACAGAATTTAGAAACACTTGATTTCTTGGTTTTCAATTTCGCTAACAGAACATCAAGCATTTCTAGAGATTTAATCTTTCTGTGCATAACAGATTTGGTTATGTCTTTCATAGAGAATCACTATTTTTCTGCACTTCTTTTTGAGTCTTCCTGGGTCTTCTGAAATTGGGAATAATTTTAATTGTTTGTGATGATTATACTTTTTAGGTTTTCTGTTCTTGGATTGTTTTGAATTTCATTTGTTTATGTTTAAGGAACAGTATTTTGATCACCCTTACTCCGTTTTCTTTATGATTATTCTGTTGAATATTAGCATTTCTTACATTGCCGGAAAGAAAGAATGTTGTGATAATTTTTCTGCCTGTTTGTCAACAGTTGGAAGCAACAAAGATTTTACCCTGGAGTAAAGGGCATAAAGAGCTCAATACAGCTAGTAATTTGAGGAGGAATTCCCCATTATCTACCCATGTATCGACTGTCACTAACACAAAATCCACAAATAGGATGAAGGTGCTCAAATCTTCAGCATCATTTAAATCTAAAATTGGTACAGACGAGGAATCATATATGTGTTACCATGGCAATGTCCCTGGAAGTTCTTCTTCAGAGGGAAAAGAGGACCAATATGGCAAAATGAATTTCTGTTATCTGGACAAAATTGAAAGGTGTCCTGTATATCATCCATCAGAAGAGGAATTTGACGATCCTCTCCTTTATCTACGTAAAATTGCTCCAGAAGCATCAAAATTTGGTATCAATTCCTAACATTGGAATGTCATGTTTCTAATTTATGTTGGCTAAGCAAAATGTTAGACTGACTTTGCAGTATTGAATTCCAGGTATCTGCAAGGTTGTTTCTCCCCTTATTTCTTCTATTCCGGCTGGTGTAGTGCTAATGAATGAGAAAAAGGACTTCAAGTTTACAACCAAAGTACAACCTTTACGGCTTGCCAAATGGGATAATGATGACAGGATCAACTTCTTCCTGAGAGGAAGGTACCATTTTTCCCCGGACTGGCATTCTGTTGGTAAATTAGGAACATAGTAATATGAAACATTGCTCATTTCTTTGTCTTGATTGAGCATTTTGAACATGTCAAAGAGCTCATTTCACTTCCTTCATGATGATGAGTATTCTGGATGTACCACACAGGAACTATACTCTCCGTGACTTTGAGAGCTTGGCAAACAAGGCAGCATCTCGTAAATATTCTGTTTCAGGTTGCCTTCCTTCAACATACTTGGAAAAGGAATTTTGGAATGAGATGACACAGGGAAAGAAGGGAACAGTTGAATATGGAATAAATGTGGATGGCAGTGCTTTCTCATGCTCTCCTAGTGATCCTCTTGGACAGAGCAATTGGAATTTGAAGGTAATAATTCACTTTTTGCTTCTCACTAATGTATAAGTTTTAGCACACTAAACATATATAATATCCCATAAGTAATTCCACTGGAAAAACTAGTTTGATTTATGAGCATTCATAATTATAGAAACCTCATCTTATTTCTACTCATATGACCCATTCATGGCTTCTTTTGATCTTGTTTGCCGTTCTTTTGTCTTTCAGACACTTCCCCGGTTGCCTAAATCAATTTTGCGCCTGATTGAAAATGCAATACCGGTAACGAATATGTACTGAACAAGGCATGATTGCCAAATAGTTGCTGTTGCTTTCCACTTACCTTTAACTCTTCTTTCAGGGTGTTACGGATCCCATGCTTTACATAGGAATGATCTTCAGTATGTTTGCATGGCATGTTGAGGATCATTATCTATACAGGTATCTCTTAATTCCACAAAGCTAAAATAGCTTAATTCATTGCCACTTAAATTGTTTTTCAGTTTACTCATGCTGTTCTTTTTCAGCATCAACTACCATCACTGTGGAGCGCCAAAAACATGGTATGGTGTTCCTGGTCAAGCAGCACTTCATTTTGAGAAAACAGTCCAACATCATATCTATAACAAAGAAATTCTATCTCCAAAAGATAAGGATGGAGTTTTTAATGTTCTAGTAGAAAAAACAACAATGTTTCCTCCCAGTATTTTGCTTCAGCAAAATGTCCCCGTTTACAAAGCTGTGCAAGTACCTGGAGAATTTGTGATTACATTTCCTAGAGCATATCATGCAGGATTTAGTCATGGTATCCCTTTGTCTGTCTGTATCTCTGATAAATTGTGTAGTCCTCATCTACTGCTCTCAAAGTCTGTGATAAATTCTGCAGGTTTCAACTGCTGTGAGGCTGTAAACTTTGCAATTCCTGATTGGTTTCAATTTGGGGCTGAAGCTACCCAACGTTATGCCCTCCTTAGCAGAATGCCAATCATTCCTTATGAAGAACTCCTTTGCAAGGAGGCCATGTTTCTTTTCAAGAATTTAGATTACGACACTGGCTCAAATTCTTCTTCTTCTTCTAATAGTAATAGCACCTCTCTCAGTAGCCTGAAGATCTCTTTTGCCAGTCTATTAAGACTGCATCACCATGCAAGATGGTTTTTAAAGAAATCAAGAACATCACTTCGTATTCATCCGAAATCTCAGATAACCATCTTCTGCATTCTCTGCAAACGGGAATGTTATGTGGCTCACTTCATATGCAAATGTTATCCTAATCCCATATGCCTCTTCCATGGTAACCAAACCCAAACACAAATATTCTTCTTATTTTTTTCTACTGTATACTTATCAGTGACTTTCCCTGCAGATAGCCAAGTCTATAACTGCTCCTGCAGAAGCATTTGCTCTATCATATTTCTTCGGGAGGATGTATCAGAAATGGAATCTGCGGCAAAAATGTTCTTGCAGGAAAAAGGGATAAGTGACGAGGTTGAGAAGCAAGTGAAACAGATCCATCATATTGAAGATGATTATGTTCCTTTCTCTGAGGTAAAAACTAAAACCATCATTTTAGTTCCTTTTGAGGTATACTAATTATGTAACAGAATGATTCAGTTTTGGGATCTTTAAATAGATACAACACAGTAACAAGAAACCAGCAAAGATAAGAAAATGTTGTACGAAAGTAGAGAGAAGCATGGAGCTGGCATCATTTCAAAGTGCTGACAGAAAGAAAAGGGTATGTGTGTATGCTAAAATGTTTTTGACTTGTATTATTTTTTATTTATTTTCTTGCTGTTCCTTAACTGCAATTTAATAATTGCAGAAGGTAACATGTTGACATCCTTGTTAATGGATTTTGTTGGATGTGGGCTTCATTAACACTTCGGATGGATGAAGCAGAGGTGCAATATTGTTCGAGACATTAACCAGAATCTTGAGCTCAGTGCAATGTTGGACCGATTTTATTGCTTATTATTTCTTGAAATTGTGACCACTAATTGCTATTTTTCTCTGTTCTTGCCACGTTATGCTATAATGGGTTAAGCAATTTTCACCATAAATATTAATAGAAATATTAAATGGAGAAAGAATATTATGTATCCGACCTTAGCTCAGTTGGTAGAGCGGAGGACTGTAGTTGTCCTAAGACAGATAATCCTTAGGTCGCTGGTTCGAATCCGGCAGGTCGGAAAATTTTTTTTTTCTCTCTCAACCTTGTTCCAAATTATTTATGGGCCTTCCTATTCTATATTTTATAAATTTGGTACGCATTTAATTGCCATTGACTACTACCTTTCCCTACTTTCTTCGACTTATGCCACAGATTTTCTCACATTTCCACAATCGGGGCAGTTTCTCACACTTTTTTTCAGATTAAATATACGTTTATTTAGCAATTTACTTGCACATTTTCTTTAAAAATTCTCCAAGTTCTGCAAAGTGCTTCACCAATTTCAAACCTTTTGAATATTGCCCTCTCTTCGCATATTGGCTTCATACATGTAAAATTAAAGGAAATAACTATTAGAACGTTAATCACAATAGTTTAGAATATGTATAACCTTCAGCAATCAAATTGTGATTCTGCATTGATAGAATGTTTCACATCAAATTTATCAGAAATCGCCAAATCCTGAGAGTGAGGTGGAGTGTGAGTGAGGGGGTATGCAGGGGCCACAGCTGAGGTAGACCTCTAGTTCAGCAATTGCTCTTGCTACAAGAGTTTCAATCCACCAGTTACATCATCTACCATGTCTGCTGGTCCTGCAAATGTAAGGTGAAGACAACCAATAAGATTGAGCTATCCAGGAAAATGGTAGGCTAATCATGCAAAAAGTGTATGCAAATGCTAATATAGAGAAGAAAAAAGGGTTGTATCTGACTTATTAAAGATGAAGTTTACATTATATATGTTAAGGACAGAGTGTGAGAGCATACCAAGAATAGCCATCACAGTTCTTGAATCTGAAAAGCAGAAATGAACCCATATTCAGGAATATAAATGCCGGAAAAGAAAAACATTTTTTAAAAAATGAACATGACGACACAAGATGGATGGAGAAGCCATCACAAAATGGATAACCGCAAGAGGAGAAATGCAATTGCTTGATACAACTCTAACGGCAAAACATTGCAAGGAAATAGAGAGCAGAATCCAGGACATAGAGATCCATTGCACAGAAAAACTTTAACCAATATGTTCAAAGAAATAACTTTATTCTGCATATTTGGTAAATCAAGCTAAAACTCTTCTAATATATTCTTTCTCCTCTCTTATCACCACCAAGGTATTTTATCTTAACTCCATACCAGACGATAATTCTCCTGGGAATTTCCTCACCAGAAGTTTAGCCAATTTCATGACCACAGGAATCAAGATGTCCAATGCAATCAGAAAGAAAAGAACAAGGAACGACTATCTCTTAGAAATGGGAGCAAAGGAAAAAGTCATATTAACTCACTTGGTGCAATCTGTGTTCTCCCAGCATCAACTGTAATGTGAGTCGGTAAACTAAGTGATTTCGCCCTTTCCTGACAAATCAAAAATCAGAATACCAGTGACACTGCAGCATGTTGGACTGAAGTTGATGGTATTTTTCAGTCATTAGAAAAGAATAGCAATATGTAATTTTCATCCTTTCCTAAAAGAAAAAATAATGGAAACTCATAGACGGTACTTTGTAAATCAAAGTACTGTGAGATGTCACGTCAATATAAATGTAATATCCCATGTCACTCCAGATAATATATCATGTATCTATCAAATTTTCACGCTACCAGTTTAAGTATGAGATTATCAGGTGGTATAAAAACATATCCAAGTCAATAATGATTTCATTGTGATAGAAATACGTTAAAACTGCAATTTGCTTTTACAATCGACAAAAATTCAATGGGAAATAAATTTCACCATACCCAACATCATATGATGTCAAAGAATTACCTTCCTTCCCACACCACAGTGCATTTCCTATATCTTTTTCTGAAACATTTTACCAGTTTACATTCTTTCTCTTTATGTCAGGTTCAATATCATAGTGCATGGTGTGACAATAAGGAGATCATAGTTGGGCATCAACTTATCCAAGATAATCAACAAATAACAAACTGAAAGCTCCTCCTTATCTTAGCTCTTTCTTCCAACCAAAATAACAAATAAGGTAAAAGTTGCTAATTCCTTCCGTTGAAACAAGGGTTGAATATGTCTATTGAAACTACCATGAAGCACACAAGAAAACATGGTTAAAAAAATATATCTTACATAAACCAATGAAGAGAACTTAATTTTGTTCCTAGGGTCTGCGCTTTTCAGGAGGTAATTAACAAGAAGCAGAAAAGTTTACTGAAAATGCATTAATGGAAACCCCGGACTAGGAAAACACCATAGACGCCAATAAATTTATAAATTAAATTTGATAAGAAAGGGACATTCTATTGTGGAAACAAAATCATAATAGAAGTAGACAGGAGAATATCATACAAGTAAAAGAAAAGTAGAGAAGGTCTGAGTAATCCAAATACCCATATACGGATCAACAACAATCTATAATCTGACACCAAATCAATATTGATAGAGCAGCATTTTAATGAAAATGATCAGAATATTCATAATTAATCATTCTAGTTAGGTTGTCCCAAGCCTTCTTCTGACTAACTAACTAACCAAATAGAATATCCAATGGCCTAACTGACAACTAAAATGCCTGTGCATCAACTAGTAGATGCATGCAGGACTATCTTTTACTAGTCATTGGTATGGTAACTCAAAATATGCCACAGACTGACAGAAGATAAATTAAATTATCACATCAGTTCTGGAATCACCCGACACATCCATATCACAAGTCATAACAATGAAGAGAAGAATACCCACCTGTAAAACCAGTATATCATCCTCACTTTCAATCTTCACAACCACTTTGACCTGTCCACACATCTCCCACCTGCACAGGACAGTGTTGATAAGGGCAATAGGCATACTCAAGGCACTCCCTCATAAAGCCTGGGCATAAGACACAAAAAATGTGTTTGCCCAAGTGAAATAAGGTATATACATATATCTATATATCTATATGTACTTCTACATGTTATATAATAAGACTATGTAGATAATAATTCTATTAATATAAATTCAGCTCAGAGGTTAATAAGATAGATCAATATCTGAAACTTAAATAAACCTCTTTTTTTAACCTTACCCAATGTTTGTTGGTAACAAAATTTTGAAATACTTGAAGATTCAATTCAAAATGCTGGTGCTGGCAGGTGGCACCATTAAAAGCACTTTGAAAGAATCATAGGTGTTCACAGAGTTTCTGAGTTCTAATAATATATTGCTTGGAATTTGACTGATTTATCGCTACTATTCTCAAGACATTAATTAAGATATTGCTTGGACAAATTTTACTTGGGCACCATAAGGTGAGAAAAGGCACACATCTGCCTAGAAATGACTCAGCTTAAATGTTTAGAAGGACTTTTCCACCAAAAAAAAAAAAGCTGCAACTTATGCACCTGCCATGATTAGCACAAAGACAAAACTTCATAAAGAAAACAAAAACACAACCCACAAATCCGTTCTAATCCAAGTATTGATTACTTCCAAATTACCTCCTTAAGGCTTTTGGTGCCTGATGAAGAATCTTCTTATAGAGGCCCAAAGTTGCATGACTATAAACAAGAGGTTTATTGTGAAGTTAGAACCGAAAAGATCACATTAAGTAAACTAAACAATAAACTATAAGAATAGAACTTGACAGGGAGATATAACATTTCCTTAAAGATGATAAATTAGATGGTACTCGTGATAACTTGATAAGGTTTATGTGAAAAGTGATTACCAGATATGCACCTATCCAAAAATGTAAAAAGATAAAAGAACCTCTTTAGAAAAAAAAAATTAAATAGGTATTGCTGCACATTGTTCATATTATCAAGTTATCAACATCCATTTTTGGTCTGACACTGATTGGTGCATTCACAAAGGAATATCTCCTATAGATCTAGGATGATTATCCCAGAACAGTCTAAGGCCAGCCTCCTGTCTCAAATGATGAAGACAGTGTTCTTTACCTGCATTGGGCAGCTATTTTTCCTTTCCCCATCTTCAAGTCGTTTCTCACAACCAAAACCTGAATATGATTAAAAACCCAAAAGGTAGAAGTCAGCTAATCTAAATTTCTTAGATGTGCATACACAACTTTTTGAGTTCATATTTGTGCCTGGATTCAAGCAAGGATATGAATATCCATTTGGAAGAGATAGCAGCAGACCATTTTGAAGTCTTCAAGGATGTCAGCAAGTTTTTCAATCTCGAAGGCTTGTTTGGTTTGATTCCTTTTTTTCCCATTCGGAGTTACATCAATGTCCTTAGAAACTCTAGATGAAAGAAATAAATGGGCAGAACGACGAGCACCAATTATGTATCCCAAAGCTATGCAGCCTGCTGCAAGCAAAAGTGCACTGAGCCATGTCATGTCTATCATTCCTACATCCAAAGAAACACTCTGCACTGTACCCAAATCCGATTGGTATGCCAAACCAATATTGCACCTAAAACAGGAACTTTCAGAAGAACAGTGATTAAGAGTTTTGGGTGAATAATAAAAGTAAGACATGCTATCTTATCCCAATTTCAAATTAAAAACATGTATATAACCTATAAACTACTTCTGGTAGGAAGTGCATTAGTTAACATAAGAAGAAACAAAAAATAAAACCTGGCAGCATGTTTAACACGCCCATATATACATGAAAGGATGTAAGGGATGTATAAGATGTCAGATGTTGATGTATGAAGCAAATTCTGCAACAAAGTGTAGACTGCAGATATAACCCAAAGAACACATATGGACTTTGGATCTGCAGAATAGGATACCCCATTAACTTATCAAACAATGTGTGTTACATTAAATGAGCTATATCACTCATCAAGTTAGTCTTACATTACAAAACAAATTCCTGAATAGAATCTTAGAAGATAAAAGCAAAACCTATCTCTTTTTCTTTATTTTTTCCCCAAATTGTCATTGAACCTGTAGATTTTTTTCATATACCTAATATTAGTTAAATTCCAATGTTGATTCTGTTTTCACTCACACGAAATCAAAAAAGGGAGAGATAATTGAATATTTCAAAGCTTTGCTACTACAATCCTTATCCTCATCTAATGGTTATGAAAAACCTCAGTATAATAAACCGATTTGAAGCCACGAGTCGGAGCACGCATAAACAAGGTCATTAAAAAATGCGTAAAACAAATGAAACTACGAGAAGTGAGTCTAAAAATAACTGAGAAAAATAGATTAGGCTGTGAAGCACTCCTGTAATGAGGTAATCGTATGGTACCTTTAATCTGTCAGTGGAAACAGAACATTGGAAGAGTATGCCGATCGGAAGGTTCTGAAACGGCGTGTGCCTATATGATGTCTTCTAAGTCACAGGTCACCACGGCGAGAGGTGACCCGTAGAAGACTCGGTAAAAGAAAAAAAAAAAAGAAAAGGAATTTTAAGGGTTCTTTGGAATTTGCCAATTTTAGCATTTACCTCTCTATTCGGTTGACTTGACCAGATTCTCATGGAGTACCAAATGGCCGCCAACAGGACTCCAACTGTTGTAATTTAGAGGAAAATTGGTAAATTGGCTAGGTTCCAGAGGGTTTTTTTGTCTTTTTAAGTTCCCAAAATATTTACAATTAATTTTTATGATCGTTTTGACAATTCCCGGCAAAAATCCAGTCAAATCAAGTGTTTAATTTCAAAATCATTTATACTATAAAGGGCATTTTGGTCTTTAACTCTACTTCATGTCAGAAACCCATCCATCTCCTTGCATCCTTTGGTTTCAAACAGGGGGATCACTGAGTGGGGGTTGCCCTAGTGGCAAACCCGCTTGGTATCCGCTGCAGAAAGTCTCGGGTTCAAGCATTGCAGCCTACCAAAACCCCCTAAAAAAAAAAAAAAAAAAAAAAAACAGTTGGATCACCAGCACCCGACTTCTTTTGATTCACAAAAGTACTCCATCCACCCTCACAAAACGATTGCATAAAATTGAATAAATTCTTCCCAACTTCAAGGCCTACCGCTCCATAAAACACAGAAAATTAGGTGTGTGATTATTTTCGACTTACGAGCTTACATACAAAAAGGTTCCTCTCAAGAACCCCGTGGAAAGTGCCAATTTGGATGAAGTTGGATATGTCCATTGGGTAGCTCCGATTGGGAAAATACCACTCCAGACATTGTTGGTTTTCAATTTGGCTTGAAAATTTGGTGATTGGAGTTTCAGTGGACGTGGGTGAACACTGAAATGGATCCCAGTCGAGCAGAAGAACGTTTTAAGGTTTTCCGGACACGAGAAGAGTGAAGAAGAACAAGGAGTTGAGAAAGGACAAAAATACCCTTGGTACTTTATATAATTTTAAAATTAAACCCTTGATTTGCCGGATTGTTATCGGATTCTCACGAAAATTCTAAACACCAAGTCGAAATATTTTAGGGACTAAAAAGCGTAAAAAATACCCTTTGAAGAAGACCATTGCGAAGAAAAGGCAAATTTTTGAGGACCAAATCTATCAATTTTCCTAATTTAGACAACAAAGTAAATTATTTAAGTATATTTGCACTGTAACTTAAAATATAAAATAAAAAAGGATTTTATTAAGAATAAAAAGGGAAACTCCTTTTTTTCTTTTTTCTTTTTTGGCAAAAGATTCTTGATTCTTTTTACTGGAATGAATGATTGTCATTTGGTGGTGTTAGATAAATAAAAAGTTATATTTCTTTTTGGTTGGTTTGGAACTGAACATATCATTTCTTCAATTGTAAAAATTTTACAAAGAAATTAATGTTGTTATATTTAAAATGAATGAAATCAAACTATTTTAATAAAATTCAGTAAAATTAAAATTAGATGTTCAATTTTAAACAAAAAAAATATTTAATATTATACATTCAGTGCTCTATTAGGAGTATTTCATTTCTAAATAAAATATTCAAATTATTAGTTCTATAATAAGTAGCTAAATAAGAATAAGTAGGCTTTTATGTATCTCTTAAAAAAAATCCCTCCACTTAATTTAAATGTTCTTATTTTCATTATAGTTATCTAGAAATAAATTTATTATTTTTTAAAATAGATAGGTTTTTAATATAGGTTAAACTAGTAGTCTCCTTAATTATAAAATTTACATCCATCTGCCCCAAACTTTTATCACTACTTAAATTAATTAAAAGGATAAATTGGTAATTTGAGAAAATCAAATACACTTCATATCTCTATTAAATCAAAATGAAGCATTTAACTGGACAAAAGAGTAAATATGAAAATAAATAGTACCTTTCTCTATATAAATTTGAATATACTTATTCTATTTTTGAAAGTCCAAAATTTAATATCTAATCTCTTATAATAAATAGATTTTTAACAAAATTTTTGTTAAGCACCTCCTATTTTACATCTATTAACTTAAGGTTTGTCTGATAAGACGGGAAAGAGGGTGAGGTATAAGAAGAGTGAAAGTTAACAAGGGAAATTTTCTCTCATTCCACGTCAACATTTTCTATCATTCACATTTGGATGAATTAAGAGGTTTACTATGATTTGAAATTACTTTATTACCTTCTCTTTTTTTACAAATTTGCCCTCACTTTACAACAATTTACAGTTTTATCTAGGATTTTTTTTTTATGAGATATATTAGTATATGAAGTATATTATTATCATGATCATCTTAATTGGGTGAATAAAATTATAAAATATTATTTATATAACTACAGAAAGACATTAAAAAAGAAAATTTATGTACCCTCATTTTATAATTTGCTTTAAAAGGTGTAAAAGAAATCTTGAAATTTACTTCCTTTCCAGCATTTTTCAATTAAATGGAGAAAGTAAAATTCATCCTTTCCCATCCCCCTCCTATCCCATTTGGATACCGAACAAATCCTAAATAACTCACCATTCGAAAAATTAAGCATAGTAATTTTATTGTAGTCAAAATGTACTAGTTAATTTTTTATTAAGTTAAAATAAGATATTTAATTTCAAACAAATAAATTAATAATAGCTAGATGACTCTATGTGGAATATTAGTTTATTTTCATTTTTAAAATAAACTGTTAAATATTTAACTATATAAAATTCTTATAATTTAAAAATATAGTGCCTTCACCTTTTGCCTCGTTGTAATTTTTCACTAATTATGGATAATTTGATCCTTAAGTTCTAATTTTATTTATGAATATTTATGTTTTGTTAGAAATTCAAAAGTTATTTTTAGAGAAATTGAAAATTTATTTACTTTTTTTTTAAAGTTATGAATAACTTTATTTTATCATAATTTAATAGCTTTATGGAGAAATTAAAGAGTTCTTGACTTATTTTATTTATATTTTGAATGTGGATCTTATCTAGTCTTATTTATTTGATCTATTATATTTCTATTTTAATATTAATATATATATATATTTATTTATAGGGTAATGCTATATAGTGCATTGTTAAGTCTCTAACCGTCAAAGTTAACAATTAAATTTTTTTTATTGAAAAATAATAATAAATTTGATCCAATACCCCTAGGGTTTTACTTATTATTTTAGTGTATAATATATAAAATATAGTTATAAAAAGCAAATTTTTTATTGAAGATTTTATTTTTTTTAAATATTGACATTTAACTTTGATTGTTGGAGACTTAAAAATACACTTTATAACATTACCCTATATATATAAAAAAATATATATATCTATAAAAAAATTGAAGAGTCTTTAAAAAATTATTATTATTATCTATGAATATTTTTATTTTATAGAGAAAATAAAGAACAAATATCTGGAGTCCTCCAAACATATTAAAGTGTGATTTACTTTCCATATTCACATATTAATCCATTGTACTAACTGTAAAGAGGAAAGTAGATTTATTAAACATTTTTATATACAAATAATGGTAGAGATAAATGAAGAGTTTTCGATAACGATAGAAAAATGAAGAATTATATGGGAAATCCAATCATCTAAGTGAGGTGATTCCACTTAAAAGATTAATTGAAAAAATATTTTGAGCAATATATAATAGATGGGATATTTAAAAGTAAAAAAAATTTGTGGTGCTTCCAACTTAATGATATGATTTGGAATGTTTTAACAAGCTGAGAGTTGTTAACTTTATGAGAACTAACTCTCTACTTTTATATATTATATTAGTGGAAGACTCGCGTCTAACTTGGATATAACATGTTACATTAAATATATTAATTTATAATTATCATAAAATTATTTATTAAAAAAATAGGACTTTAAAGTTATTTAAACTAAATTGTTGAGAGTTTTAATATAAAAAGAAAAATTCTTAGATGGATGATTTAAAAATCGTGATCTTTATCTTTGCACAATTTATAGCAATTGTAAAAAATTTTGTCATAGCAATTTAAATGTTATTTGTAAATATTTTTTTATTAAAATTCGAGACTTAAGGTGTGAGTGCTTGTCACTTCATCAACTGAAGTGTCCCTAAATGAGCAGAAAACAAATTTCATTACTTTTTATTAATTGTTTTATATCGTGATTACTATAATCTAAATGATGTATTAAACAGTTATAAATAATAATAAACATTTATAATGTATATTTCAATTAATACATAATTAAATGATTAATAATGATTATTTATATTTACTCAATTATAATTTTTTTTATAATTTAATTATTTAATATTTTTATATTTTATTTATTTAATATTATATGAAGAACACTTGAAATGCCACGTCAAGATTTTCCTATTAGTATATTATAGATTTTAAACTTTGCATTCAATGATTCAAATCACACACTTAAACACATAGCTGATTCTCTACTAGTATTTTAAATAAATATATTCATTAAATATTACGTCTTTCTTTTCAAACATATTTATTTTTATTTTAAGTTATAGGTGCTAAATATTAATTTTTGAAATAAGTTAATATTTTTATTAAAACATTAACACCATAATATTAAAAATAAACAAATATCTTTAAAAAATTTACATTAAATAAAAATCACATATTTAAATCTCAAAAGCATAAGAATGCATTCATACATAAATGTATTAAGATTATTTTTAAACAAGTAAATAAATTATTAATGGCATAAGAGGAGCAGGCATAGAAATAAATAATTAAATAGTATTGAGTGATTGACGTAGACGCTCACCGTATACCCAAAATCCGAATTTCGATATTTTAACTGCTGAGTAAGTTCTTACTTTAATCCTTATTCTTTTAAATTTATGTCATGTAATTTCTATTTCTTTTTTTAAAGTACCCTATCATTTTTATTTAAACCAACTAAATCCCTAAACTTTTATTGTAGCATTTAAAATCCTTAATCATTTTTTTATTGAAAAGTTTCAAGTAAGGTGATACATTGAATATTTATTTTGATCAAATAAATTAGGGGTATGGAAGTCATTTCACTGCTCATTTTCCCCTTTTTTGTGTCATTATCATCTTCTTGAGGTGTTTATGAGCCTTGCATTCTTGCTCTTCAATTGGTTGGGCTCAAGATATCATATTAGATAATTATGTGCCACTCTCTATTACACGGGTAGAAATATAACACATATCTCTAAAAGATCAAGTTTCCCTTGTGTTTAATTTACTTTTTTAGGTTTTAATATTAAAATATATTAAAAGATAATTATTAAAGGTTATAAATAAGATTTTTTTATTAATATTTTATTAGTGTAACGGGGAGTGACATATAAATATGTAATATTAGATTCGAATTCGTTGCTCACCCCACAAATTGATTGCTATTGTGCAATATAAGAATTTATAAGTTTTTAAACATTTCAAAAGTATTTGAATCTCTATCTCTTCTTAAATCATTTTTTCTTCTTTCATTTTGTCAAACATGTTTTTATTTATTTATTATTTTAAAGAAGGAAAGGAAACAGTGAAATGACTTATTTATCTTTAATTTATTTGATTAAAATAAATATCTGATATATTATCTAGCCTGAAAATTTATTTTTCAGGTAAGATGTACTTTGTTGGTTATTAGTAAAAAGATTGGGGGACCTAACTTTTCAATAAAAAAAATTATGAATTTTAAATGAGGCAATTAAAACTTAAGGATTTAGTTAGTTTAAATAAAAAAAGACAAGGGATTTGAAAAAAGAAAAAAAAAGAAAGAGGACTTACGTGAAGAAAGCCTAAAAAAAGGAACTAAAATGGTGATTTACTCATTGGTAAAACGAAAATAGAAAGAGAAGTTTCCTATATATTTCTCATTCTCGTCAGAGCCAAAGTCCTTCGTCATCGTCCTCGTTTCACTTTGAACACGCAACGAACCATAGTTCTGATACTTTTCAGCCTTATACTCTAAGATTTCTCAACCTTCAATTTCAAGGTACTTATTCAACGCCTTTCTCTTCATTTCTTGATCAAAATAAAAGTAGAGTCTTTTTTTTTTTTCCTTCTAATGATTTGATCATTTCCATTTCATGTCAAAAATTTTGTGCTATTTTACTGCTCTATTCATTGGGAAGGTATCCTTCTTTTTTTCTAGTACTTTGATAGGTAATCACACTTTTGATAGCCGTGAGATCGCAAGGATATTCATCGTTTCTTTGGTTTTGCACGTGAATTTTGTGTTTCTTTGTCGAGAATCTATCGCAACCATAGGTTTTGGGGGTTTTAGATATTTTGTCTGTGGGGCATTCCCTTTTTCTATTAGAAATTTTTATCAGAGCGTCACTTCATAATCTTTCTGATTTTGGTTTTATGATGGGTAGTAATTTCGTTTTTGAATTTCAACCTTGACTATATGTTAAATGAATTGGATTTCTGGTTTTATTAGGGTTTTTGGTTTTTGACTTTTTTGCAGGCCTCTTTGATTTTCTATTTGGTCGGCAAATAAGTCCAACATTTGAAGAATCCAAGATAAAGCGACGGTCTTGATTCCAGGTCTGCTAATATTTGCAGTTCAAGATGAGTGACAATTTGATGGATAAAGTCAGCGCCTTTGGGGAGCGCTTGAAGATTGGAGGGTCTGAGGTTGGTCAGAAAATTACTGCTGGTATGAACTCCATGAGTTTTAAGATGAAGGAATTTTTCCAAGGTCCAAACCAAGCTGACAAGTTTGTGGAGGATGCTACAGCTGAAACTTTGGATGAACCTGATTGGGCCTTGAATCTTGAACTTTGTGATATGGTCAATCACGAGAGAATCAATAGTGTTGATTTAATAAGGGGTATAAAGAAACGACTTATGTTGAAGAGCCCCAGAATTCAATACTTGGCTTTGGTTCTGCTTGAAACTGTAGCTAAAAACTGTGAGAGGGCTTTCTCTGAGGTTGCTGCTGAGAGGGTACTTGATGAGATGGTGAAGTTGATTGATGATCCCCAGACTGTTGTTAATAACCGTAACAGAGCTCTGATGTTAATTGAAGCATGGGGAGAGTCGTCAAATGAACTCCGCTATTTGCCTGTTTATGAAGAGACATACAAGGCATGTGTTTCTTGAATTTTCTTTTTTCTTTTTAATATGTCTCTCATTTTCTTTGTCTTATCTTCAACTACTGCCCATTGGTTGCAAAGCCATTTTGATTTTCTTTTCCACTATTTACTTATCAAGCTTTGATTTTACTTTCTTCCCTTTCCAAAATGAACTAGTCGATCAACTTTATGCAAGTTACAAGGAACCTTGATTCATGTCTAATCTTGAAAATCTTAGAAATTCGCTCTTTTATATTTATCTTTTGGAGAATGTTTTGATTTTCATATATTTCTTGAGGCCAGAGGATGGTTTGGATTAAATATAATTAAAATCTCATCTGAAATGTGGTTGACTGTTTTTTAATTTCAAGAATTCTGGTGAAAATCTGATTCTGTAAATTTTCTTGACCTAGAGATCTACTACTCTTGAAAGTCATAAAATCCTGAGTATTATAATATGAAATGTGGACTTGAGATAATGGATTTGTGAACTTTCAGTGAGTAAAAAATATGGATAAACTAGTTGCTTGAATGCTTTCATTGCTCCTTGAACTTTGTTGTTGACTTTAATTCTCCAACTTTAATTTCATCTAGAGCTTGAAATCAAGGGGCATCCGGTTCCCTGGTCGTGATAATGAGAGTTTAGCACCGATTTTTACTCCTCCAAGATCTGTGTCGGCTTCAGAATCCAATACTACCCTTGGACAACAACTTCATCAGGATGTTCCTGCACGAGTCTTTTCTGCTGAACAAACAAAGGAGGCATTTGATGTTGCAAGAAACAGTGTGGAGCTTCTTTCCACTGTTTTATCCTCTTCTCCACAGCAAGATGCTCTAAAGGTATTTTCTCTTGTTTTTGTTTTCTTAATTCTTATTCTCTATCATTGGACTTATCTTTTCCAATGTTCAGTATTGATCATTTGCTCTGAGAATTCAGTCAGAGTTAGACCTTTCTTTCCCTTTGCTAAATTTTACTTGAATATGTTAAGATTTTGATAAACTCTAGATAAGTGTTATTTATCATCGCATCAACTATTCTACATATATAGAAACCATCCCACACTTATAAGGAAGGGTTTTAAAGTGCCTAGGGACTTTGGAGTATAAACTATGCATCTGTCTTGTGTCTTCAACTGTTTGGATAAAAGGTTTATTGAGAAAAAACACAGAGACATGTACGCAAGTTTGTATGGTGGCCATGTTCATCTGTTTATTCGTTAAGAATGTTCTAGAAATTACTCTTATTTACGGTTAATTGTGTGACTTTGACATGTATTTATGTATCTCTTGTTTTCTCTTATACATGATGTTAATAAGAATATTGAAATATAACTTTGATCCCCACTTAGGTAAATTCTTCTCTTGTCTCAATTTTTTGTTTGATATTAACTAGTTTCAGATTCCTAAACTGTCCAGGGTTGGTTAGCTTTCTTAACCTATTTGGAAATTTTAAAATTTGAAGTGTCATAATGCAATTACTCTGTAACAAATTACACTTTCAATGTTGTGCTCTTTAGAAATAACCCAGTGAGTATGGAAAATTCCATTCAATATAGATGCAGTTATCTTGGACATAACTCCCACTGCTTGTAATGCCTTTTTCAGTGTTCTAATTTGCATTTATTTTCTTTAGCTCTATCAATTAAACTATGAGATATCCAAATCTAATTGTCCAATCTTCTTCTTTTAGGTGCTAACAGTGGAATGCAACAATCGAGTTCTGTAATCATTTATAGACAAGCACCCTGTGGTTTTTAGCATGTTTGACACTTGGTTTCACACTTGATAATGATTCCATGAAATGCCTATTTATGATGGTGCCCTGAAAGGATACCAATTTTTCTGGACTGGGAAAAATTAAGTAAACGTGGAATCTTTATCAATTACTACATCCTTTAGATACAAACTACTGGAGGGTAATGTGATTACTGTGTTTCTGATTTTAAGCCATAAGATTTTGATTTTATTCTTGGTGCACACAGGATATATATATATATATATATATATATATATATATATATGTATGCATGTGACAGTTGATAATCTATATTATCTAGGTCCCTACCTAACCCCCCTTCCCCCCCCTTTTTAACTTTTGAGTGGAGTGGGGTGGGGTTTCTGTTAACTGACCAATGAAATCTGTGTGAGTGTTGCATTTAGTCTTGAATTAGGTTTTGTGCCTCAAATCAAATTATTTGAATCTTTAATTTTGTAGTTGAAATCTTGATAATATAATAGGTCAATAAACCATCGTAAGTGTGGAGGCCTCCTTTGTTCTCTCAGTGGAATTCTGCTTCTGATCTTGAAGCAATAAAGTTACTCGTCTATGCATTTCTTTCCCTGGTTATTTGCCCTTGAGTTGTTTAATAGATGCTTTTGCAACTCAGAAATCGAGTTAAAATTATTTTCTCCATCTAATGGATTTGAATTGTCTTTACTAGGATGACTTGACCACCACACTTGTACAACAATGTCTCGAGTCTCAATACACTGTGCAAAGAATTGTTGAGACAGCCGGGGATAATGAGGCTCTGCTCTTTGAAGCATTGAATGTAAATGACGAAATCCAAAAAGTTCTCACCAAATTTGAAGACATGAAGAAACCATCAGAGGTTCCACGTGAACCAGAGCCTGCTATGATACCTGTTGCTGTTGAGCCTGAGGATTCACCACCCCGTCGAGGAAAAGAAGATGCTCTTATCAGAAAATCTGCAGGTTCACGGACAGGAGCACAGGCTGGAAACAACGATGACATGATGGATGATCTTGATGAGATGATCTTCGGCAAGAAATCTGGTGGCAGCTCCGAATCAGGCCATGACACAAAGAAGGGTCCAGCAAAGGATGATCTCATCTCCTTTTGAGTTTGGCTCTTAACAGGAGGTGGCCATAAATTCCCAGGACGATGGTGTTTGATGATATGTTAATACTAAATTCATTTAGGGTCTTGTCCTTGGGAGCAATGGTTGTTCAACCCTTTTCATTTACAGATTCTTAGACAATATTTGATGATTTCTTACCTATCTTTGCTGCATATTTGTAGTAATCGGTTGGTGATCAAACTTGGTTGGTGAACTGCTTGAGAAAAGATACATAAAGGAGTTGCTTGGCTAATTGCTATTTTATGAACATATGATGTGCTGGGTTGCAGTGCCTTTCCTATCACTATTACTCAAAAAAAATTAAATGATTTAGTTATTTTTACATTTAACTACATCGATTTTTCTAAACAAATTTAATTAATTTAAAAGATGATACATTTATTTCTAATGCCTTTCTTATCACTACTTTCAGTAATTCTAAAAATTAGAAAAATAATGTGTTCTCTATATGTAAATTATTTGCAAAATCAAGATTTCCACCAGAATAAGGAAACCGGATACGTATGGAGAAGGTACCATTTTGATCAGTGAAAAAAAATTGCTTAAAGAAAATACGGCTCTGCATATTCAGGCTTCAGCAACGGGTGAGAAATCTTTGCTCGGTGTTGGTCAGTAATGTGATCTCGCGCCCCGTCTGCTGCTTCCCTTCACCGTTCTGTCTCTCTCGTCTGCATCGGTGCACCTCTAAAATGCCCGGAAGACACTACACTACCGCTGGCGGCGGGCACTTCAAATCCAGATCTCCGATCTTTCTCTTCGCCGTCTCCGTTCTCGCACTCTCATTTCTGTACTTCATTCTCTCCGCTTTCTCCTCCTCGTCTTCTTCTTTTCGCTCATCCACTATTCACTCTTCCTTGAATCTTGAATTCGATTACTCGTTTGTGGTCTCCCTCGAGAAGTTTCTAGCCTCTAAATTTGGGCTCCAAGGTTCTAATTCGCGAAGCGACGATACCGTTGGTACTGTGGGAGAAGAAGACGTTAAGAAGTTGGATGATTCGATATGGAAGACGGAAAATCAAAGAATTTACGACGATTCATTCGATCCTTCTGAGGCTTCACTTCTTAGGGTCTATGTTTATGAAATGCCGTCTAAATTCACTTATGATTTGCTCTTGCTCTTTCGGAATACCTACAGAGAGACCTCCAATCTCACGTCTAATGGCAGTCCAGTTCACCGTTTGATTGAACAGGTTATTACTTTCTCAGAATCCTTCATATTCGTCCTTTCTATTGTGTCATCTTTACAGTTATGGGTATATTCATATAGTCATATGTTGTTTTTGACGTGACAGCATTCAATTGACTACTGGTTGTGGGCGGATTTGATAGCTCCGGCGTCAGAGAGGCTGTTAAAGAACGTGGTGAGAGTTCGCAGGCTGGAGGAAGCTGACGTTTTCTACATTCCTTTCTTTACGACCATTAGCTTTTTCTTGCTGGAGAAACAACAATGCAAAGCACTTTATAGGGTGTGAGTGCGATTCCCAAGCTTTACTTTTTCTTCGTAGTCTGTTCACAGGAAATCTTTAGGACATTAATCTCGCGGGAAAAATAATCCTGCATTCTTTGATGTTTTCAGCATGCCATTAATGATATCCTGAATATAACATGCACTTATGACTTACCAATTCCTCATATGCTGGAGTTGAGTTTGCTTGATACTAATTCAATTCAACATCTCTTTCCTGAGTAAAAATAGAAATAGCTTGTTCCGAGTGAAGAAATGTGGCCTTTATCCTTCTTATTATCTGGTGTCAATGACAGTACAATTTAATTATTTTCTCAATTTAGGAAGCTCTGAAATGGGTGACAGATCAGCCTGCATGGAAGCGTTCTGAGGGAAGAGATCACATTCTTCCAGTTCATCACCCTTGGTCTTTCAAATCTGTGCGCAGACAAATGAAGAAAGCTATTTGGCTGCTACCCGACATGGACTCCACGGGGAACTGGTAACTATTTGTCTAAGGCCTGAAGTCTATTCCACTCCTATTCTGCTCTTTCTAACATATGACTTAACTCTTCAGGTACAAGCCGGGACAGGTTTATCTTGAGAAAGATCTTATACTTCCTTATGTACCCAATGTTGATTTGTGTGAGTCCCAGTGCTTAACAGAAAGTGAGTCAAAAAGGGCAACACTGCTATTTTTCAGAGGAAGGCTTAAAAGAAATGCTGTAAGATTCCTCTCTGATTAGTTGTTGTATAACTGGATGCTGACTGATTGTGTGGTCTTTATTGTCAGAACACTATTACGAAGTTTATATGTCTTTTTGGTACATAAAATACAGCTTGATCATGCACCAGAAAAATCACCTGAAACGTGGGAAACAAAACATTGTACTTGCTGGCAAACATTTAGATACAAATTATAATGAATTACTCAAAACTGGGTGTTAAAATGAAATATGATGGTGTATTAGCTATTGCTGCATATAACCAGCTAGAAAGTCAGTAACTGCTGGGGGAAATATTGGTTTGTGAATGAGTTAGTTGAATTGTTGGTAAATGGAAGAAATAGGATGATTGATTGGTCAACTAGTGAAACTTGAAATGCCTCTGTTATCAACCTAAAATTAGGATCGAAGTTGGAACTTGGAAGTTGAAAGCCTTGCTCAAGTTCTAAGGAGTTTTGGTCATTCTCACATGTCCCCAGTTCTGAATAGAGTTGTTCCTTATATAACAACTTACTTAGGCTACACCATGAACTTGCAGGATGTAATCAGTGTATATACAATGAGGTACAGTTGCCCATTGCTGTACCTGCTGCGTGTTAATCTAATTTTCATTATAAGTTATTCATCAGAAATACCAACTGACTTATTCATTTTTCTTTGGTAACATCTTGTGACAGAAAATAATGCTTGCCCTCTGTGTGCTGTTAAATGCCGCTACTTAATATCGGTAATGACATTTTTCAGGGTGGAAAGATACGTTCTAAACTTGTGGAAGAACTCAGCAGTGCCGAGGGTGTAGTTATAGAAGAGGGAACAGCAGGGGAGGCAGGAAAAGCCGCTGCACAAAGTGGCATGCGCAAGTAAATATAGAATTGCAATCATAATGTTCTTATATTGTGTATCTTCTGATTGGGATTTGATGATGTATATAATTGCTTTCTTAATGACTAGGTCTGTATTTTGCCTGAGTCCAGCTGGTGATACTCCATCATCTGCCAGATTGTTTGATGCAATCGTTAGTGGTTGTATTCCTGTTATAGTTAGTGATGAATTGGAGCTACCATTTGAAGGGATACTGGATTATCGGAAGGTTTGTACAATCTTAGTTGACTTGGCCTGTTAATATCATTATTCACTGACCTCTTGGCCTTGAAGTGTGAACTATAAATGGTGGATAGGATATAGATAATTTTTGGTTACAAACAAATCTTTTTGCTGATCAGAAGAACAAAACTATTTTCTGTGCATGTTGAAGTCTGAAGATGAAAATTGACCTGCACCTGCAGGGTACTTACTTGCAGATGGTCTAATATAGCTTGGTAGCTTTGCCTGAATAAATGTGGACAGTAGCATGCCTTGCTTGGGTTTTTGTTTGGTGGAGCTTTAGTTATATCACATTATCTCAAGTTATCATTTTCCCTTAAAACCTCCCGAGAAAAGGGAAAAGAAAAGAAAATAACAAGGAGGAAAATGGTGAATCAGGGAGGGTAAGGGAGGACAACAGATTATTGAAGAAACAAATATCTACTAAGTGACTGAGTCTTCTAATTTTAATTGTCATGACAGATAGCATTGTTTGTCTCTTCAAGTGATGCCTTGCAGCCAGGATGGCTCATAAATTATCTAAGAAGTATCGGTCCCACTCAGATTCGAGATTTACAGATGCACTTGGCTAAGGTTTGTTAATCCCATGCAATTAATCTGTAGTTTGAAAATCTTTCATTATGTATGGCTGACTTATTGCTAAGAGGGATCCTTGACTTATATTTGAACTTTTTTTCTTGTGTTGCCTCCCTGCTTTGGTTTTTGACTTATTTATCAAGTATTTACTCATGCAATGCCATCTTTCCTTCTCAGATGCAAATAGTTTACTTTCAATGTGTATATTATTCCGTGTTTTCTTTGAGCATCTCTATTTGGAATCTTGTTGTAAATTTTCCTTACCCTTGTTTTTGTTAAATTGTGATTACAGTACTCGAGGCATTTCTTGTACTCCTATCCAGCTCAGCCAATGGGCCCAGAAGACTTGGCTTGGAGAATGGTTTGTATCTCTCCTCCTATGTTCCATGATCTTTTATGATTGGCTATTGATTGTTTAAAGTTGAGTGTAAGTTATCTTTTGTTGTGATTCAAGCATGGAATTCAGCATGTTGCAAATATAGGCTACTGCAAATAGGATTCATCTTACTGTTGGTACACTGCTTCTGAATAGAGTGGATAGATTGTTCTTTTTCTTAATTTATTATTTACTTAACCATTTTCTGGTCCTGTAACTTTAAACCGGTTTGATTGGAAATCCATGATAAAAGTAACAATAACAACGTGACAAAAGATACTTTCCATGATCCCTGAATTAGTAAGTGTTTTGTATAAGCTCTAGATCCTTATGGGCCATACTGTTGACACATGGAAACAGCTTAGGTTTTGGAAAACTGTGATTGAAATTTGCTGATAGAAAGGTGAGCAGATGATTGTTCCTTTAAAGACTCCTTTGCTATAGCATAATTATTATGTGGATTCCTCCAAGCTCTTCTTACGGTGTCAACTTCATGTACATTGTTATAATAGCTGACATGATATTTTCTTGTGGTTTTGTCTTGTCCTTTAATATCTGTCCTTGCAAGGTTACTAGAGGAGAATGAACCAAATTAATGAATATTTCCAACCTTATTAGCAACCCAAGGAATGAACGTCCTTTTGTATCTTGCTTTTCAACTATTTTCTGCCTGTTCTTCATTTATGTTCTCTTTTTTCTTCTTCCATCTTACTTTTGCCCTTCGGGTTTGACTGGGGGGGGAGGGGGGGGGGTACATGCTAGTTATCTCGTTTCCACAATCAAAAAGCTGCTTCTTCAAACTTGTTGGTGGCATAAAACAGATTGCAGGCAAGTTAGTAAACATCAAGCTTCATATCCGGAGGTCTCAGCGCATAGTGAAGGGTTCTCGAAGCATATGCACTTGTGATTGCCGGCATCCTAATAGCACAATCTCAGGTCCTTCGTCTTGATTGTTGATGATTGAAGTTTACTTCTCCTTTCTGTCATCATATTTTTACCAAGCATAGAAGCTCCACTGTACCAAAACGAAAAAGAAAAGAAACCGAGCTTGCTGCCGAGGTCTTTTCTTGAATTGTTAGAACTGAAACTATCACAATCAAATTTCTTTTCTGAAATCTAAACTCTCAGTAGTTTATTCCTGTTAAAGATCATTTCAAACTGTAGTAGCGTATTTCTTCATTACTTGTAAAGTAACGTGATGACTGCAAATGCCTGATAATTGACAAGGACTTCGCAGCGTTTGCCCGAAGTTCACATGTAGCGGTCTCAGTTTAGGACGTGCGAGTCATATGCTCAAGTAATTATTATTCTCTCTGTAAGAATTAATATTCTGGTTTTTTTTCCCCTTCTAAATATGTAGTATTTTTTTTTTTCAAGAATTGTTTCACGTGTTGCTCCCATATCTAAATCTGTACCTTACCAGATCAACAACACGACGTGAGCTCCCTTGTCTGAATCATGCCCATGCTACTAACGCGTCTTTCCATTTCTGTTTCCCTTAGTTGTTTCCTTTCTGCTACCTAGTTGTGCCGGTGCTGTGTTTTGTCTAATGCTCTCACTTCACATTCTCTTCGGAGGCTGCAGTAATTCTTCAATTTGGCTAATACCTTTTTTTTCTTCTTAATAATATAATGAAAATGTTATTTGTGGAGTTTTTTTGGCACTAAAACCAGTCAAAAATTGTACGATTACAAACATAAGAATATTCTGATACCAATTTATTTATTAAGCAGAAACATTTTCTTGCATTACATTTATATAAGTTTGGGTTCTTGTGTATCAGCTTCAAATGGAACATTTGAGTTAACATGAATATCAGTTTGGTTTGTAATTTTCAATGCATGTTTTTTTGGTTGTACTCTCTCATAATATTCTCATTTATTTATTATAAAAAAATAGAAATATAATTATTAAGAAGAAAGAAAATGAATATTTTTTATATAACGCAGCCATGTGAAATCTTGAAAACACTCTTTTATACACTATCCCAAGAGACACTTTTCTTGTATTTTGTGGGATTGTGTAAAGAACAAATCTTTAACCTTTATGGATTGACATTGATCAAAATAGAAGGTAAACAAAAAAAAAAAAATTATAAAGCAAAGAGTAAAAAACCTAAGTCATTTGACTGAATTTTGGAGTAGAGTCAGTAAGTCAACGAAAGGTATCTTTTTGTCTGAAGAGATTTTAAAGACGGTGAAAGTGTAAGTTCATCGTTTTGCTCCGCAACCTCCGCTGGAACCGCGTTCTTCGTCTTCATCATCAGCACCCTGCTGTAACCCATTTATATATCTTTTACTATTAGTATATGATAAGAAAAGAAAAGAAAAGAAGGCCAAAAATTGTAGCCTGCTTGACGAAGGGCATATCTACATTTCTCTCTCTGATAATTAACCATCTCTGCAATCTCTAGCCCAGTCACAGGTAGATAGATTTCAATATTCTCTTTCTCGTTTCCATTTTACTGTTACTACTGTATCTTATTTTACTAATGTGGCCCAGATGCAGTGTTAAACCCGAAGGGGAGCGAAGGTGAAAGTTGATGGCAACTTCTTATTTTGGGTTTTGCTTTTGCAGGGCACTCACTAACTGGATTGACTTCTTGTTCCAGATTCCTAGACACATGCATTTTCTAATGCAAATAAAATAAGGTTGGAAAATTGGGTTGCACATTCTCAAGAACTTTCAGATTTAGATCAAGCAATCTTGTTCTTCTTTGCTTGCTTTCTTACTACTAATATTTCCCCATTTGAGTGCCTGCCCTGCAGCCAGTGATCCTGCTTTGCTCATTCTGAAGTTTTCAATGGTCCCTTGATCCTGGGTAGGTTTTGTTTTTATTAATTTCTTTAGGCTTTACTTTCATTCAGTTTGGCACTGCATTATATTATGTTTCTAGATTTTGAATTGGTTGATCGAAGTTGTCAGTTCGCTTAACTAGCTTCTGTGGCTAATGTTTGTCATCTTTTTATTATTGTTCTAATTACATTCGGCTAAAAGATAAATCAAGGTCTTCATCCCTTGAATAGTTCAACTTGATGATGCATAGTTTCTTGCAGGATCTGGGATCAAGTTTTGTTGATTTTCCAAAATGACATCAAGGTCGTTCAAGGCAACAAGATCAAATCTTTCAATAAGCTCAGATGCGGCAGATTCCGTGACTGGAAAACCTCCCCTGCCTCTCCATATGAGATACGCACAGAGGACTTCCTCTGGCAGATATGTCAACTTTTCAAGGGATGATCTTGACAGTGAACTTGGAAGCGCTGATTTTACAAACTATACTGTGCATATCCCACCTACCCCAGACAACCAACCGATGGATACCATCTCTCAGAAGGTTGAAGAACAATATGTTTCAAATTCAATCTTCACAGGTGGATTTAATTCTACTACAAGAGCCCACCTTATGGATAAGGTGATTGATTCTGAAGCTAATCATCCCCAAATGGCTGGTGCAAAAGGTTCCTCATGTTCTATTCCTGGTTGTGATGAGAAGGTCATGAGAGATGAGAGGGGAAATGATATCCTCCCGTGTGATTGTGATTTTAAAATATGCCGAGACTGTTACTCTGATGCTTTTAGAACAGGAGATGGAATTTGCCCTGGATGTAAGGAGCCCTACAAATCCAATGACCTAGAAGAACTAACAGAAAATGTGCAACCACTCTCCCTTCCGCCACCTTCTGGGATGTCAAGAATGGAGAGGAGGCTGTCATTGATGAAATCAACAAAATCAATGTTTAAGAGGAGTCAAACTGCAGATTTTGATCACAACAGGTGGCTCTTTGAAAGTAAAGCAACTTACGGCTATGGCAATGCCATATGGCCAAAGGAGGGAGGATTTGCGAATGGCAAGGATGATGAAGTAACTGAACCTACTGAGCTAATAATGAACAAACCATGGCGGCCACTCACCCGCAAACTTAAGATTCCTGCCGCGGTTCTTAGTCCTTATAGGTAAATTCTTCCCTTCTTTCTCTTTGCACGTGAGAGTATTGCTTGGTCAGCATTTGGTTAAATTATTTTGGCTCTTATCAGTGACTTGATAATCTGTGAATCAGAAAATTCATTATATTAATTCCCCAATGTTGCTTTAGTTGGATAGTATTTTAACTCTATTATGTGTTAACTAGCTTTTGAGGAGTGAAGTTCTTCTGGGATTAGATGACAAAGGTTTGAAGATATGCAGTATAGTTGTATTTTTCTAGATGAATTGTTTGATCTAACCATGATTTCTTTCAATCACAATTAAAGTTGCTTCATAACTTTTGCACATTCCAGATAACAAAGTTTAAAGTGGTTTAATTGCATGTGTGACAGGCTTTTGATTCTTATTCGGTTCATTGTTCTTGGGTTTTTCTTGGCATGGAGAATTAGTCATCGCAACAATGATGCAATTTGGCTCTGGGGCATGTCTGTGGTTTGTGAAATTTGGTTTGCGTTCTCTTGGATTCTCGATCAACTACCAAAGCTTTGTCCCATCAACCGTGCTACAGATCTTTCTGTTTTAAAAGAAAAATTTGAAACACCTTGTCCAAATAATCCTTCAGGAAAATCTGACCTTCCTGGCGTAGATATCTTTGTCTCTACAGCAGATCCAGAGAAAGAACCCCCACTTGTCACTGCAAACACCATTTTGTCTATTTTGGCTGCTGATTATCCTGTTGAAAAATTGGCTTGCTATGTCTCTGATGATGGGGGGGCACTTTTAACCTTTGAAGCCATGGCAGAAGCTGCTAGTTTTGCTAATATGTGGATCCCATTTTGTCGCAAACATGACATTGAACCTCGGAACCCTGAGTCATATTTCAATTTGAAGAAAGACCCATACAAGAATAAAGTACGTCCGGATTTCGTTAAGGACCGTAGACGCATAAAGCGTGAATATGATGAGTTTAAGGTACGCATTAATGGTCTGCCAGACTCTATTCGCCGTCGGTCTGATGCCTATCATGCAAGGGAGGAAATTAAGGCATTAAAGCAGCAGAAACAGAACAATGATGAAGAGCCAGTAGAGAATATGAAGATCCCAAAAGCCACATGGATGGCTGATGGAACACATTGGCCCGGTACTTGGCTGACTTCCGCACCTGAGCAGTCTCGGGGTGATCATGCAGGAATAATACAGGTATAGTTCTGAATATTATTCTCATTTCAATCTTTTTCTAATTTTTTAATATAAATTTGTTAGATTGGAAAACAAAGTAGATGGTGATGTTACATCTTTCTGAATCCTGCAGGTAATGTTGAAGCCTCCTAGTGATGAACCACTTCAAGGCAATGCTGATGATGCTGTAATGGACCTCACTGATGTTGACATTCGCCTTCCCATGCTTGTCTATGTTTCTCGTGAGAAGCGCCCTGGCTATGATCATAATAAGAAAGCAGGGGCTATGAATGCCTTGGTACGAGCATCTGCAATCATGTCTAATGGTCCCTTCATTCTCAACCTTGATTGTGATCATTATATTTACAACTCACAAGCTATGAGAGAAGGAATGTGTTTCATGATGGACAGGGGTGGTGATAGAATTTGCTATGTCCAGTTCCCTCAGAGATTCGAGGGTATTGATCCTTCTGATCGCTATGCAAACCACAATACTGTTTTCTTTGATGGTAATATGCGTGCTCTTGATGGCCTACAAGGTCCTGTTTATGTGGGTACCGGATGCCTCTTCAGGCGAATTGCCCTCTATGGTTTTGACCCACCTCGGTACAAAGAAGACCACCCTGGTTGTTGTAGCTGCTGCTTTGGAAAGCGAAAAAATGTGACAGTTGCTAGTACTCCAGAAGAGAATCGGGCCCTGAGAATGGGTGACTCTGATGATGAAGAAATGAACCTCTCACTTACTCCCAAGAAGTTTGGAAATTCAGCTTTCTTTATTGAGTCTATCCCCCTGGCAGAGTTTCAAGGCCGTCCTCTGGCAGATCATCCAACTGTAAAGAATGGACGGGTACCCGGTGCTCTTACTATTCCCAGGGAACTACTTGATGCAGCAACTGTTGCAGAGGCAATTAGTGTTATCTCATGTTGGTATGAGGAGAAGACTGAATGGGGCAATCGTGTTGGATGGATTTATGGCTCTGTTACAGAAGATGTTGTCACAGGGTATAGGATGCACAACAGAGGATGGAAATCAGTTTATTGTGTGACGAAACGTGATGCTTTCCGAGGGACCGCCCCCATCAATCTTACAGATAGGCTTCATCAGGTCCTTCGTTGGGCTACTGGTTCAGTTGAGATATTCTTCTCCAGAAATAATGCTCTTTTGGCATCATCAAGAATAAAGTTTCTGCAGAGAATTGCATACCTCAATGTTGGAATCTATCCATTCACCTCCATTTTCTTAATTGTTTATTGCTTTCTTCCTGCTTTGTCACTGTTTTCTGGCCAATTTATCGTTCAAACACTCAACGTTACATTCCTTGTGTACCTGTTGGTTATAACCATTACCCTTTCCATGCTTGCTGTTCTTGAGGTTAAGTGGTCAGGCATTGGACTAGAAGAGTGGTGGAGAAATGAGCAGTTTTGGTTGATTGGAGGTACTAGTGCCCATTTGGCTGCAGTTCTTCAGGGACTACTGAAAGTGATTGCGGGAATTGAAATTTCTTTTACCTTGACTTCAAAATCAGCTGGAGATGACGAGGATGATGAGTTTGCTGATCTATATACTGTTAAATGGACATCTCTTATGATTCCACCCATCACTATAATTATGGTCAACCTGATTGCCATAGCAGTTGGAATTAGCCGGACCATTTATAGTGTTATACCTCAGTGGAGCAGGCTACTGGGAGGGGTTTTCTTCAGTTTCTGGGTTCTGGCACATCTCTATCCTTTTGCCAAAGGATTGATGGGAAGAAGAGGCAGAACACCCACCATCATTTTCGTTTGGTCTGGACTTATTGCCATTACCATATCCCTTCTCTGGGTAGCTATCAATCCCCCAGAAGGCACTAACCAAATTGGAGGATCATTTCAGTTTCCATGATTGAGGTCCAATCTGAAATCCTTAATCATTTTTTTCTTTCTTTGATTGGTTTCATGCCAAATTACCTGGGTAAACGTGGTTTCAGGCACACCCGTTTTTCAACACAATGTTGGGGAACGCAAGAATTGGTTAGACATATTAGTTGAGTTTTCCTACATTCCTTCTGATTCTGCTAATGTTAGCAGACTTCCATTTTGCAGCTTAATTTGGATCAGATGTCAATAGATATTTTGTTTTATATTTTATATAATATCTTTTTACCAAATTTTGCCCTGGTACTGCTGCCTGTGAGTTTTATTTATTTATTTATTTTTTAGCCATATAGAATTCTAGTCTTTAAATGAACCATTGATGTGAGCAAACACAGAACTAACACAGTTGAGACAAATCTTGGTTTTGTTTGTCGGTTGGTTGGTTTCAGATGGTGTAATGGAATAAGTCGTAATGTAGATAGAAAAGTATATACCGGTTTACAATTGTGGAAGGAAAAATATACCCAAAACGAAGACACATGAAAAGCATAGTAATGATGCTTACCAAAATCTCATCGGTTCTTGAAAGCATGCAAGAGGAATGAGCCTAATTATAGTAATTGAAGTTGTTCTAACAGAAGAAATGCATGTCATAGCGAACCCAAAAAAATCTGCAGGAGACAATTTAGGTTCATCCTGCAGACATAAAAATAAATGATGATCAGCCAGCAGCCATCGTCATTCATGATCATCAACCACTGGAAGAAGAAGAATGGCTAAGACTAATTACATCACAACTTGGATCTCCTTGGTTCTGATTCTCATGGTGGCGTCCTCATCTGCCACCAGCAGCAGCAGCACTGCAACTGATTTAGCCCGAGCAATTGAAGAGATGCAGAAAGCCAACTACTTCACTTTCGTTGTTCTTATCAATTTGGTTCCTCCAGAAGCCATCAAGGGCAATGTCACTTTCTTGATGCCCAAAGATAAGACGCTGTCTGGAAACACTATGATGCTCAAAAGTTCAGTTGCTGATTTCTTGCTTGGTCATTCCATCCCGTCTCCTCTGCGCCTCGAACACCTTCAGCATTTCCCAACAGGTTCAGTCCTACCAACTTCCAAGCCTGGCCTTTTTCTTAACATCACCAATATTGGTGGTAGCAGAAGAAGTTTCTTTCTTAACAACATCAGAATCGTCAGCCCAGATATCTGCACCAGTGGGTTATCAATCAGATGCCATGGCATAGATGGAGTGATCCAACCCCTGCAGCTCCCATCCACCCACAGGCATAACATTCCTCCTCTTCTCAGTCCTGGTCCAGTTGCAGAAGTTCCATCTCCAGCCACACGCCCTCCAGCAGTAACTGGCTTGAACCGGGATCCTCCAGTTGCCCCACCACCCTCCAATTCAAGTCGGCCACGGAGATCAGGTTGTCAGCCTCAGCTGATGAATAAGTCAGTCGCTTTTACACTCATGGAAACTTTAACATCTCTGATGTTCTTAGCAGTACTGAATTTATCTATGTAGTGTTAATATTCTTGAAACTTTGAAGACAAATGTAAGGATATAGTTTAAATAATCTGCAATAATCTGTACCTCTGTGTAATCTGTATGGGAATCATTAAAATAGTCCATGGAATTGTAAATTCAACATTTTATTGCATGATAATGCGAAATATGGTTTATAAATTAAAGTTTTAAAATATTTATAGTAAATTAGAACAGTTTATTAAAAACTAGGAATAATAAATATGCAACTTAAAAGGGGAAACAAAACCCAATCCTCACTTTTCCATTGGTCAATTATAATCTGCATCGGAGTGCCTTAATCCTACTTTACTAGTTCACTTAATCTGATCTTTATCTCCTTTGCCTCACACTCCAGAGAATTTCTGTCTGAATTTAGAAAAGATTCAATAAACCACCCACCTTACCCAAAAACCTTTGTGGATTTGTGTTTTGACATACCCCACAGATTTCAGCTTAACTGACAATGTTGCCATCAAAGCTGTCATTTTTTTAATTTGATCATTAGAGTATAAATAAGTATATTTAATTATTATACTTTTCATTTTTAAATCATTTATTTATTACACTTTGCATTTATCCAATTGAATTATAGTCATGGATGTAACTACTAGCGATTAATATCAAGTCACGTTCTATATTATCAAAATTTTTCATATTGATAGGGAGAATCTTGATCATTTTTTCAATTTCTTTTTTTGAATAATTTCCTACTGACACGTGACTGAAATTTAATACTAACGAAGATTCAAGATTCATTTCATTTTGTGAACAAATGGCTGAAATTAAATTCTTTCTCATCTAAAATCTAAAATTGAATGTTCCACACATTGCATCATTATTTTTCTTAATAAAACTTTTACTAGTTTAAAAAATGAGATATTAAATTTGAGACAATTAAAAATGGACTATGGGATTTCCGGATGGAGGGAGTAATCAAAAAGAGAATAATAATAAATCAAAGAAGATTTAAAAATACCAAATATATATGCTTATAAATTGAAGAACAATTAGTCTCACGATTTTGGATCGTTGAATTTCAGATTGTATGTGTTGGAAAAGGGATCATACTTTTGTTGTTGCTGTGGTACACCATCACCTCCTCCTCCAGCATTTACCTGATCCACCTGAAGCGTGGTGACTCTTGATTGCTGAAAATTCCTTACAGTAATACTCTGAACCATCAGTTAATTCAGAAATTTTTATTTCGATATTTGAGACACTTACCTCTAGAACTCTTCTTTGTTGTGAATTTGCAGCCATAATAGAGATCAAGTCCCGGATTTCTTGGGGTTTCATCTGCATTAACTCTCCTTTACTTGCTGCAAGTATATACAATTGCTCCGAGGGCTGCAATCCTGAATAAAATTGCTCAAGACGCATTTGTTCTGCGATTCCGTGTTGCGGATAACTTGCGCGGAGCCTGTTAAAGCGCTCCCAATACTCATACAGAGTCTCCATGTCCCCTTGTTGAATGCATGTAATCTCCCTGCGAAGACCCACAGTCCTAGAAATAGGTAAATATTTAGCTAAGAAAGCTCTTTCCATGTCGCCCCATGTCTTGATGCTGCCGGATGGTAGGTAGAAAAACCTATCTTTTGCTTCTTCATCTAGAGAGAATGAGAAAGACCGCAATTTTATTTGATCTTCTGTAGTTTCAGGAGGCCTCGTGCGGGAACAGAGAACATGGAATTCCTTCAAGTGCTTAAGTGGGTCTTCATTGTCCAAATCCTTGAACTTTGGGGTGAAGGCAAAGAAAGCCTGGTTTCAACTGGAAATATGGTTCTGAATCTGGATACGCAATGCAGAGTGACTTTGGATCGAAGAAGGGGGCAAGAAGCTTTGCTATGGTTTTTTCCTTCTCGTAACTGGGACTATGGCCTGCAGCTGATTATCTGGTGGTGGTGGTGGCGAGTGTCCCGCCATGGTTGCTCCGACCAGTGTTAAAAATCAGCCCTATCCCTAATTATCTAGAAAAATGTAGAAGCTTGTGGAGGGATTATGGAAAGCATACATAATTCTCTAGAAGCATGTGGAGTCTTCCAGAAGCATATAGAATTTTCTAAAAGCTAGAGGATTGCGGAGTTCTCTGGAGGATTGCGGAGTGCTCTAGAATGTTAAAGACACTTTCTTTGTACATAAGTAGAGAATATTAGAGATAGGAGAATTATGTAGAATTCTCTAGATGGATGATTTCAACCATCCATCATAATTATTTGTAGCCATTGGATCTTGAGGAATTCTCCTATGTAAGGAGCTATCCTCTACCTCATTTGCAATCAATCAAATGGTGAGCAACCAACTAAGTGGTGAGCAAGTGTAAGTGTGATAAAGAGAAAGAGTGAGAGTGCAAGTGTGTGTGGAGAGTGAATACAAATACAAATAAGTGTGTTGTAAATCCTTCCCTTGTAGTAAATAAAATTTAAGAATTTCTCTCACTTGCTAAAATCCTAGTTGAGTTTCTCTCACTTTTAATAGCCTTATTCCCAACAATCTGTTATCAGAGCTAGACGATCCGGGATCATTGTTCTTGTTCGTTTTGCTTTCACCTTTGATTGCTTTTGGAGGAAATCGTCATTCGGGCACAATCCGGGATTATGGAGCTGTTTGATAGGGGATCCAGCTAATTTAGTATTACAAAGAAAAATACTAAGTCACGATGGCGGAACTTACTTCGGTAAGTAGCATTAAAAAATTAAACAACCATAGCAGCACTACGAAAGTGGAGGATTAAAGTTAGGAAGGCTATGTTTGCCATCAAAACGTCAATCGCAGACGAGATGATTGAGCATATCAGGTACGCTACCACCCCTAAAGAAGTTTGGAATATTTTAGCTTCAAAATTTACCAAGAAGAACAATGCACGCCTCCAACTATTAGAAAATGAATTAATATCTTTAACTCAAGGAAATTTGACAATAAGAGATTATTTTACAAAAATAAAATCTCTCTGTCGTGAAATTTCTAAGTTAGATCCAGAATCCAAAATGGTGGACTCTAGGATGAGGAGAAAAATTTTCCAAGGATTAAGGCTCGAGTACAGAAGTTTCACCACAGCTGTACAAGGCTGGGCAACTCAAAGAATTTGCTAGCTGACCAAGAGACTTTGGCCAAACAAATGGCTAGAGTGATGACAAAAAATGAGGAGGAGGCGCTTTATGGTGGTCAAGCTAAAAGCCATTCAAGGAGATCAAATGGTCCCAGATATAAAAAGGAAGTTACCAAGCCAACTGACAAGAAGGCGCAGAGGACTAAACAGGCAAGGGGGAGGCCAAGAAGACCACGATAGAGATAAGAGGCACTCCAACAACTACAAATAAAGTCGCGATGAGTGCTTCAATTCTGGCAAAAAGGATCGCTATGTAAGAGATTGTCAATTCAAAAAGAAAACAGAAGAAGGCAATGCTGCAACGGGTAGTCAGGACCATCACAGTGAAGATGATTGGGATATCATTACATCTTTTGCAGCAGTTGAGCTTGAAAAAGAAGAAGAAATTAATTTCGATCGTGAAATCCAACTACAAGCAAGTATTACAACGACCAAAAAAGATGCAATCTTATTAGCAACGCAACAAGCTTCTGTCGACTACAATAAGATATGGATTGTTGATTCAGGAGCAGCCAACCACATGATTGGAGAAGTAGGGAAATTTACAAAATATGGCGGAATATAAAGGTACCCGAGTCATTGTCGCTGCAGATAATACCAAGTTGCCAATCAAGCACATAGGAGAGACTGTGCTCATGCCACGCCTTAGTCGGCATCAAATGCAGTTGCTGGCATGAAGAAAAATTTGCTATCAGTGTCACAACTCACGCTTCAGGAAATTATGTGGTATTCGGCCCACAAGATGTCAAGGTCTACAAGGATGCAAAAATAGCAGGGACACCACTCCTGAGAAAAGCAAGATCAGTCTAGGTATTATCAGCAGAGTCAGCATATGTGGATAAAACGAGTAAAAATGAATCAGTAGACCTTTGGCATGCTCGTCTGGAACACATCAGCTATAAGAGATGGAAGGTGATGATGAAGAAGTCAATGCTAAAAGGGCTTCCAGGTCTTGAAGGACGAGAAGAAACTATTTGAGCTGGATGTTAGTACGGCAAGGCACATTAATTACCATTTGAAGAATCAAAATTCAGAGCTAAGCGGCCTCTGGAGCTTATTCACTCAGATGTATTAGGGCTTGTGAAGCAACCATCAATTGGAGGAGCAAGATACATGGTGACATTTATTGATGACTACTCTAGGTATGTTTGGGTGGATTTTATG
>JAOXNR010000030.1:7699651-7709995 GCA_028571225.1 Parsonsia alboflavescens
CCATGTATCTGAAGTCTCAGCAAGCATAAGAGAGAGCAAGTAATTCATCTTGCCATTTGAGGGTTACCCGTTACTATTATATACCTAGCAAGATCCACATGAAAAAAAACTCACAATATTTGGCTTAAATTGAAAACACGGTCACCCCTAGTATTCAATACTATTCATTACATCATGCTAAGCACTGCAATTGCATCTCAGAATTATGTTCTAAACTTGATACACATTTGAACACAGATGGATTTCAGCTATCCCATTAACAGCATTAGATTTTTGTATAACATCCGTCAGCATGATTTTTTTTTTTTCCATCACTCCTTTCTTGAAACCTTTCATTCAATACTACAATCTTTTTTTTGGTCCCATTTGAGCTGGGGAACAAAATCATTATAAAAGAATATTTATAAACTTTTTCACCACGCCATTAAATCAAGCTTCTCAAAATCTGATATGTAGTTTGGGGTTTGAGGATACTAAGAAGGACAATAGAAGAGACCTCATATACTTTCACCTACAATTTCATACACATGCGCTAACAGTCTTAATGTTTCTACAGGTCGAATCAGATAGAAAATTTTTATACAACCCAAATACTTCCAGAAATATGCTCATACCAAGTATAAGAATTTAATCATGAAGAACTTCTCCATACAAACGAATACCTCTACGGATAAATTCGCACATCCGAAGACAGAATTAGATTACCTGCATCCATTTAGCGGTGTGGGAGGTGATGACCTCATCGATTACCAAGCCGCCGCTGAGATTCCTAGAACTAGAAGCAAAATTTGAGGGTCCAGCTAACATCCGCATGAAGTTCGTAGCCATAGAGATGCCTTGTTTTCTTCCAATTGCAGCCATGGCTTCTTCTTTTGTGCCCTCACCTGAGTCCTCTTGGGGTCAGTGGTAAAAAGAATTCTAATGGGAGAAACTCGTTGAAGGAGAAGATCCAAAGACCGAGACCGGAACCGGATGGTTAACCACTAGCTCAGCTAATCGTCCGGTTCGAAACAAAATTTTAAATACATGAATAAAAACTATATTTTATTAAAGTTATTGTATAATTCAATTCTCAAACTTTATTCTTTTGAAAGTTTTGGTAATCAAAGTTATTTTTTGGCCTTTATCATTTTTTTTTTTTAACTTTTATCATCCTTAGAATTAATTTCAAAATCTGGAGATTTTTTTTAAGAATTCGAACAAAAAAATTAAAATATTCAATCATAAATTATTCATGGATGATAGAAGTAAAAAAAAAAAAGAGGACCAAAGCATCCAAAAGATTGGAATTTGAGTACCGAGTTGTACAATAACTCTATTTTATTATTAATAGTATAACCATATATAGAGCAAAATGATTTGTGAAAATTACGAAATATTATTTCATTATAAATTTTTAAAATGTATAATATTTTCGATCAATCCATCTGTTTAAAAGATTTTTCTTTATCAAATTATTATTAAGAAAATTTATGCCTTGATGTGGAAAATAAATTGGAATAATGTTAGAAAATAATACTCCCTCCATCCATCACTAAATAAAAGATAACAATCGTTATTTTACAAAAATTAAGAAAAAAAATTTTTTTTTTCTAAAACGACCTCTCATCACCATTTCAAAAATTTGAATACTATTTCACTATATATCATTAGAGAAATAATATAGAAAAAAATATATAATCAAATACCTTAATAACTAACAACAATAACTTATAATTAACGATCAGAAAAATTAATTAAAATGACTTATATTTTAATGGAGGGAGTAATATTTATTAAATTTAATAACTCATTACATTTTGAAATAAATACTTTATATTTCCAAAATGATGTAGTACCAAAGATTCCATGATTATTGAAAAGATATTAGCCCTATTGAATATAATATTGGTTAATTAATTGATTCAAAAAAATTCTCATCACCATTACTTGATTTTTTTTTTTTTTTTTTATGTTTAACTCAAAAAAAGAAAAAGAGAAAGGGAACACTTTTTTTCTACGCACCCCCTCCTCTCCCCATCAATAATGGCACCAACAAGTTATCATCATCGTGTCTCAAACTCAAGATGTTTCAATCCCAAATATTATTACAATCAGTAAGTTAACAAAGCGGTCTCAAATATTGGTGTATATCAAAGCTTAACAGAAAAAGGGAACACTTATTAATTTCACTGTTGAGGTGCCCTATAATTTCCAGAGAACAATCAATCTTTCTGAGACATCTGAGATGGTTAAAATTCTTCTCAAGAGAATAAAATAGAAGATACAAATACTGCTTCATTTTATGCTTGAGTTTTTGTCAACAACTGAGGAAAAATAAAAAGACTGTCTTCTGAACACCATATGTCCCTCCTGTACAATTGCAAGAGTTAAGAATACATTACAATAAGTCTTGCAATCAGATCAAATTGAAGACGCATTTTAGCTGAAACCCACTGATAGCTAATACTTTCAAGTTTATCAAAGCTCCCTGCCATGGTGCAACAGGAAACAGGAAGTATCAGAATTCACAAGTATAATTCCCACCAATATTTTGCTTCAAATCTTTACTCACATACATGTCATTCGTCTTGTGATTATTCTCATAGTAAATCAGCGGCCAGACCAAGATCCGGTAGAGGCCAATCAAAACAGCAAGTGATCTTCTCAAATCCATCAAACAAACCTGACTGGATAGCTGCATCGTCTCTTGCCAGATACCTCCGAGCTAGTTGTTACAGGCCGGCTCTCAAGTGCGGGTCCTCAACAAAAAATTTCTGTCAAAAATGTTTAGGCTTTGAGGAAAATAGGACAAGATGTTGGCACAGAGTTTTCTGAAACCAGAACATTCCACATTCCTCTCCAATGGAATCCAACCACTTTTCCCTCGTATGTAATCCAGCAATGTCGCAAATGAGTAGCAAACAAGTCAGGGAATCTTCACACACTGGCCTACAACAAGATTTCCAAGGAATTGAATTCCGAAACCGCCCATGGACTTTAAGAGCGTTTCAGCCCTCTGCTCCATGCCCACTGTCTTGTACAAGTGTATAGCTGCACTCATTATAAACCTGTCTGGTTCAACCAACTCACTAATTCTTTCAAAGAAAGAGATACCTTTTTCTACATGTCCATGGTCCATGTAACACCTAAGCATTGTCCTATTACACTCAAGGTCAGGAGTTAAACCAGCGGCTGTAATTTCCCCGTAAATTCTTTCCATTTCTGCAATTAAACCTGCTTTTGCAAAAGCTGATAATAACAGGTTGAAATGATCACAAGAAAGTAAAATCCCTTCCTTCTGCATCAAAGTAATAACCTTTTCTCCTTCACCGTATTTCAATCCTTCTGTATGAGCTCGAATAAGGGCAAAGTAGGTGAAGGAGTCTGGTACAAAACCATTTCTCTTCATGCTGCAAAATGTTTCCTCTGCTTCAGAATAAAGCCCTGCAGTTGCATAGACATTGATCATCACATTGTAACTAACCTGCAGGGAACAGGTAACTACAAATAAGACATTCGTTGGTTGACATAATTATCATGCAAAACAATTGATATTCTCATGCAGCTTGTTGGGTTAAAGAATGCTACCCTTAATGCCTGACACAAAATCAACTATTTTCATTTAAGTGATAAAAGGATTGGTTTACTAATTAGTTTCTAGAGACCTTTGTAGAAAAGCCATACTCTTGATCTCTAATATGCCTTAATATGATTAGTTCGCTAACACAGCAAAACTAGAAGAGATGGTGAGGTTTATGAATGCTAATCCTAGAGTCTTTTGAGAATGTTGCACAATGAAGCTAATAGGAAATCTGAAGTAGGATTGCCAGCAGTCAATCACCAGCAGCCAATCACAATAAGGACTCGATACAAGATAAAACTTCTGAACTGCAGTGAATATATACTCTTTTATCACATTTTTTTGGACAAAAGCACATACCTTTCCAGGTTCAATCCCTTCTTCCAGCATTTTGTTGAACAGAAGTGATGCTTTATGAGTTTTACCTGGAAATTAGTTCAAAAATTGATGTGAGATGGTGTCCTCTAGGTGGCAACGTAGACATAAATAGAACTGGCGATTTCACCACTGACCATACTTTTGAATATCATAGGATAGAATTTTAAGATTTTCCCAAAAAATATTCACAATCAAGAAGAAATAAGAAATTAATTATCAACTTAATCCTACAAAAATGTATGAAAACATTTCCTCCTATCAGATTGTAGTTAACATAAAAGTTCTGAACTCTAGCAAGATTGATTAACAGGAGACTAGCACTCAAAATAATCTGATAAAGGAATGAGAATTTATTACCGGCCTTTCCTAGATAGCATATCATATTAGTATACGATTTCTCATCCAAAGACATGCCCCTACTTTCAGCTGTATTAAACATCTTTATTGCTTTATCCAGGTTTCGGCCACGCCCATACACACTGCATTGACATGAAGACAAGTCCACTAGATTTATCAACAACTCACACAATATGGTTTGGAAAATCAAAGTCAAGTTTTCTGACCTGATCATGGTGTTGTATGTATGAATTGATGGAGCAACATTCAAGGAAAGCATTCGTTCATAAATGCTAGCAGCAAAACGTAATTTACCTGCAATTTTTCATGTCACTTTGACTTTATTCTTAGCAGCCAAACAATCACTTTCACAAAATAAAGGGGTTGAGATAAACCTGCTTGTAGCATTGCCTTTATGAAAGTATTATATGCCACTGTGTCAAGCTCCAAGTCAGTACAGAAGCACTTTTGTATAGCATCGTGTGCTTCATAGTATTTGCCTGCAAAATAATTAAAATATAAGAAACAGGAAATAGAGATCAACTGTTAATCTACAAGAACTACAATCATTGAATTGCACTCTTTTTTGATTCCAGAGTCTAAACCTTCTATCATATCTTCTAATACACTCTCTGTTACATAATGATATTACTATGTGTGCATTTATTTAATTCTCCTCCAAACTTTTTAGTGATGTAATAGCCCTCATCAATATGTTGAATCTTTAATAAACCAATAATAAATGCACATATGGAATAATGTCATTGATGTAGTGGCTGGTATACTAAGCATATTTTCTGGCACGGAACAGCAGCTATTTGTGGGCATAGAATACAAAATTAGTAAATAGAAAACTCTTTTAGAATTGAGATCAATTTGGCCAAGGAAAAAGTCTCTTAAGTGCTTAAACTGTCCCCAGGTAAAATGTCACAATTTATACTCAGGATCATCTTCCAATTTATACTCAGGATCATCTACCATTAGGTGAAAATCTGGAATTTTGAGCATTTTCTACACTTCAAAGCGGTTTGAGATCTTCTAGTACACTTTTGTGTCACTCTCTAGTACACCAATGAAACGCGTGTCCCAAAAGATCAAGTACCCCATAAGTTTAGTTTATCTCTTTAAGTTTTAGTTAATAAAATATATCTACAAAAACAATCAAAAGAGGCGTGTAAAATTTTTATTAGTGTATTAAAGAGTGTCACACAAAAAATGTACTAGAAGATCCAGAGCCCTTCAAATCCGAGGCAATCACGACATCTTCATTGGCAAGTAAATTATTCTGAATATGATAGCTTTTATTTATCTCTAGGAATCATTTAGCAGTATCACATTTAAGTCACTTATTCACCTGGATAATTAAGAAGTTTTATTCAGTCAAAACCTTGTTAAACTTAAAGTAATAGACAGCAACCACTGCTTCAGAATTTAATTAATTTCTTGAAACATTGGGGTACTATCTGAAAGTGTGAAACCAGCTGATTTATTGAATGGAGAAACATGTATGTTTTCCCTTGCAGGTTATATCCTGGGATCATTAAACAAAATTCACCGGCACCAGAGTTTACAAGGACCTATGGTCTGAACAGACAACTCCATATTAAACTTTTTCAGTCTTTGAACAATGTCAATCATGAAAAAAGATATTCAGACTAAATATAACATTCTTACCACAGTTAACCAATGCATTGACGAGCAGGCTAATGGCAACAGCACCAAGCTTGCACCCTTGCCCAATTGCTTCTTTGAAAAACACATATGCATCCCTTTGTTTATTACATTTAATGTATGCATCAACCATTGAATTATACAAAGTTGTACAAGTTGCAGAAGAATCTGCTGCATCTGCAAAGACCTTTTTAGCTTCTTTGAGTTTCTGTTGCCTTCCGTATAAACTAATTAAAGATCCACTTGCATCAAACTCTGGCTTGTTACCTAGTTTCAATAGTAGGTCATAAAGAAATTCCGCTTTTGACACATCACCTGCATGTAGAAATTTATATCAATTCCGGTCAACTAAAGCCATCTTTTACGGATTTTAGTAAATGAAAAGACAAAAACGAGGCTATTTGGTTAAGAACTTAACAAAGAAACTAATATTGACATGATATCCTCTAACTATAAGTTTGAAGTGTCTTGCCTTCTTTGCTAAATTTGCTGATAAGCTGACTTGCCACAGACAAACCATTTGAACTTTTGAGCAATGACGAAATATTTTCCTCTGCATTTTGGCTATTTTTGTTTTTCATGCAGAGAATAACAATCATTTCCAACGCCGAAAGGTCAGGAACATCAAAGGTCTCAGAACAACCTTCAGCTTCTGTTGCTCTGCTTCCATTGACAGCCAAAGACAATGTCCGCACAAAGGTGCTCTTATGAAATGGTTCAGTTGAACCCAACTGATTGATTAATTGCTTTGCATCCCTGACCATTCCCTCCTTGCAATAAACTTCCATGACTCTCTTAAGCAGCTCCTCATCAAATTCTACATGATCTTTCTGCATCTGTAGAATGCAATCCTTTGCCTTCTCAGTCAGATTGTTTTTCATATATAAAGTAAGCATAATATTACATGAACCACAATCTGCAGTTCCAATCTTCGATAGAGCATGATATGTAATCTCAGAAGCTGCTAAATCTCCTTTCCTGGCATAGCATTGCAACAAGACAATCAAAGAAAACCTGGAAAGAAAAATGTTTTTAGATTTCATTTGCTCCATTAAGCACAAAGCCTTGTCAACATTTCCAAAGTTGAGATGGACCTGTGCCATTGTTGTGTATGATTTCTCATCAGTAAGCAAGCCCAGTTTCTCAATCTCTTCAAAGGTCTTTTTTGCATCTTCATATAGGCCCAGTTTTCCATATATTCTTATAAGCAAGCCATATATGACTTCATCTGGGCAAATGCCATACCTTTCCATTTCAGAGAAGAGGGAGAGTGCTTTGGAATAATCCCCAGTTTTGTAGTATGATGTCAGAAGAGAAGCACAAGTAAAAATACTTGGAATGATTCTTCGTGACCTCATGTCCTCAGAGAGCTCAAGGGCCTCTTTGTATCTACCACTTCTGATATTTAATGTGATGAGAAGGCTGTATGTTGCCTCCTCAGGCACAAATCCCAAATTCCTCATTTTACTGAAAGTCCAGAAAGCTTCATCAGCAATACCTTCTTTCACAAATGAGCTGATTGCCACAGTATAAGTGAAATGATCTGGCACCACCTTGTCATCAGTCATCTGTCTCCACATATCTATAACAATTCTGTGCAATGATTTCTTCTGCAATGAGGAAAGCATAAAATTGAAGACGGCAGTTGAAGGTATGATGCCTCGTTCTTGCACAGCAGAATAGAAGGACAGCATTGCCTTGTGCCGCCCCCATCTTGCATAAGCACATAGCATGGTTCCACAGGCAACTTCATCCGGTTCACACCCTGCTTCAAGCATCTCCAAGAAGATCTGCTCTGCAAGCTTGACCTTCCCAACTTGGCCATAGGCACGGAGAACTATTGTATATACAATAACACTTGGCCGATAGCTCAACTGTTCAATCAGAAATCTATATTACACCAATTAATAAGTGGTGGCCACAGCAATTAGAAGGAAATTACATAAGAAACAAAAAATAAAGCACTTGACCCTGCTAAAACTAAAACAGATATAACACTATCTTTAGAGAAATAATTCCAATCAGACATAGAAATGACTCATAACTTGTGCTTCTATATCTCTCTACAGATACTAAAATCAGCCAAAAAAAAAAATTTACAACAGGATATAATTCTATTCTATGCCCTGCAGATAGTTTTCTATGGACATAAGCTATTACAAAGGAAGAAAGAAAAGTAAATAGAGAACAGGAAAAAGAAAATGAAAGTGCGTAAATTACCATGAACATCGAACAAAACCAAAAGGAGACACATAAAAGCAGAATTAGAGTCAACAAATGTCCAACAAAAGGATGATTAGTAAAGTTCAAACTTCAAAGAATTCCACCTGTAATTTCATCCAAGAAAAGAAGTCTCTAACTTGTCTCCACCCCTTTTGCTCCTTTAAGACAACACACATCTCTCTAAAAGTAAGCTTGGCAACAAAGGACCCCATTACCTCCCTCATATTATAGGACCCTTCTGGCTTCCCAGAGAGACTTCTGACTCTACGAATAGCAGCAACGACATGTTTTCCATACAAGTGCCCATTCTTATCATCTTCCAAGTACTGCACCATCTGCTCAGGAGTCCTCCTAATCCACTTGGGAGTCTTAGCGAGCGAGCCCTGGTTACGCCTCAAGGTGCTCAGGTATCGAGCTTTGGATTTGATAATGCGACGTGCGTTGTCATCAGGAAGTGGGTTCTTGGGATTCTTGGACTTGGGTTTTGGTTGGTTGAGATTGCCGTTGCCATCACTGAGACTCCAAGGGTCTGGGGTGACTGAGCATAAGAAGGTAGAAGCAGGTTTTGAATTGGGGTTTTTGGATGGCTTTGAAGATGGAGTTTTTAAGGGAATGGTGTAGAGAAATGAGGATTTTAGAGCTTCCATGAACTGATATGCTTCGATTCTGCTAACAAATACAGGAAGATGGCTTACTGATTTCTTCACTGCACTGATCTTTACTAAAGAACACACCTTTCCATTCCTTGGTTTGGATTTTTTGAGAAAATTTTAAAATATCAGAAAGGAAAGAATCAAGTTAAAAATTAGTATTAGCGACGTTTTTGGCTCGGCTCAAAATCTTATGAGAGATAATATGTAATAATAAAATATCAAGTTCTTTAAAAATTTAATTTATTTTTTTAATAATTAAATATTATAATAAAAATTTTATTAATATAATAAATAGTGACATAATTTCAGATTCAAATCCTTTAGACTCAAGGTTGAATTTGGAAAATTTTGGATTCAAAGTGAATGAAATTTTAAGAGAGAAACGATGATAGTGCGGATATCAATATATATAAAAAAATTTAAAAAAGAAACAACAACAAAAAATTATACTTTTTTTAAAAATATCAAATTTTTTTATTTTTTTATTTTTTGGATTTTTATTTCTAAAAGATCTTTTTATAAATATATTTATAAAAAAAATGTACAATTTTTTATTTATATAATTTAAAATGTAACATAAAATAGTTTTCTACAATAAGAGAATTTATAGTTAAAAAAATAACGAAAGAGAAAACCTTTGAGAAAAGATTATAGCAAACTGCATTATTAACATATTACTATTATCTTACACTCAAGTCATGAAAATACGCTCGCGAGTTTGAGAGAGGACCATCATTGGCTAGAGTGGGTGAAGTACAAGACGGTTAGTAAAAAAAAAATTCATTCTCCCTCCAATAGGAATTGAATATATTTACGTGTTAAGAGGTTTGAAATTGAATATTTATTTTCTAAATTAGTTCAATTTTAATCATAATTAGACATTATTATTGTCACACCCAGGCGTTGCGTAATAAATTAATCCAATACATAATTTATATGATTCATAATTATATAGGAATTCTATTATGTGCATGTATTTATATGCACGCGTTTATGTGTACCTGTGTGTATATCATTAGTGAAACGATGTAGTTTCACTAATGGTGCACAGGTACACATAAACAGGTGTACATAATAGAATTCCTGCATAATTATATATCAAGAAAATAAAAACCATAAATCAAAACATATCAAATCACTTACAAAAGAAGGAAAAAGGTGATGTGGGCTTATGCAGATTTAGTAAATAATTCTAATCCTACCTCATTTGAGAAACAATGATTTATATAAAAATATTTTAATATGCATTCACTCAATCACAAGTATAATCTTGTTTACATGCATACATATAAGAGTCATACATAGATTTCATGCATCAAGAATAATCTAAATGTGGCAAAAGGAATCTCATATTAAAAAGATATTTAATCCAAATTCTATAAATCTCTCAAAAAACCTTAATTTAAACTCTACTCCATTCTAAGATATTGAAAAGCAAAATTAATATTGGAAAATAATTATTTATTATGGTATCTATTAAAAATATTATAATCTGATTCTAAATTTTCGAAATCATTTACC